>CBVK0100005713.1:0-15286 GCA_900067695.1 Picea abies
TATTGCCAGAACTTGACGAGCAAGGAAAAATCATATTGGATCCTAAAGCCATCACTGACATAAGAGTTCACCAGTTGAGGAATAGATCCATTTTAGAGTATCTCATTAAATGGAGGAAACTATCAGCTAAATATTCCACTTGGGAAGATGAGTCTTTTATACAGAAGCATCCAAAGTTACTGAAGTGTTGTAGACAACACTTGTTTCAAGGGGAGGGGCATGTTAAGCTCTAATATTGGCTCATTACCCCTTAATTGGGGCATCTTACATTAGTAATGTTATTTTATTTATGTCAGCTTTATTCCATTAGTTGTAATTATACCTCCTAGTATCCTATATATACCAAGGAGACATTTTCATTTGGAATCATCTTAGAATTGTACATTTATGTGGGCATAAGGAGGTTTCCCCCTCAAAGAGGATTATTATCTAAATTTCTCTCTTTTTCAAGGCGTTGAGTACTTATTCTGAGGTTTTTGTATGCTATATTGATATTTGGTTCTTAATAGTCTTTCGTTGATTGACACTTTGTGAGTGCTATGTGCATTGGACATGGTTAGAAAATTGGCGAAGCCCGAAATAGTGGAATTTGAGCCGTCGATATCGGTGCTTGAGGGCCATTGATCTTGTCACCTAATTATTTTTTATAGTTCATAGATTTGGTGCCTTCAAAGGAGTTTAGGGATAATAAAGGTATATCTTCGAAGGCCAAAGAGTCGAAATAGCGCATGTTGGTTATCACTTGGTCACCACCCTGAGTCACTTGAGATGGGGGGATAGGGGACTGAATTAGATTTTATTTTAAATTGGAAAGTTCCAGTGGGTTTATTCTTGGACCTGGGCATGGAATTAAATACCTATGTACAGGATTTGGGGGCTCATCTCCTGATTACAAACTATCCTAGACCGAGAGGTCGAGTGGACTCAAGGAGAGGGTATGGTTTGCATAACTAAGTACCTATGAAAGAAATAGATCAAAACATACTTTCTATGGATTTTATAAAGTGCATAAAATAAACCTACAATTACTTGGTGAAACCAACTTCAAAAGCCCTTACAATAAAATGAAAAATAGATTTTACGTGGGTTTTCTTGCTGACAATAGTGAAAATTTTGTAGTATGCACATACGGGGATAAGGTGAGATGCATGTTCCTACGTGGCCTAAATGATTGTTTACGCTGAACCTGCACAAACATAGAGAAATGGAGAGGTGGAAATTTGAACTAAGTTCTCTCAACCAAATATTTATTTCTCGTGTTTGAGGATTGGTCTAGGCCAGTTTTGGGTCCTATAAATGCAAAAAGGTGAGAATGAAATCTCTAATGGACTAATTGGGGAGGAATTTGATCTTTATCCCTAGTATGGTTTCCAATCCGTTAGGATCTTTTGGTCACTTGGGTGAGAAAAAAGAGAACATTTAGTTGCCTTGTTATACTAGCAAGACAACACAATAAATGATTAGTTGATTAGTAAATCAACAAGAAAGTAAATAGAAAAACAAATAATAGAGAAATGGAACTAAAATAAACATGTAAGAACTAAAATGGATGCATGAAATTGACACAAGAAATAACTAGCCAATTGGAAAGTGATTCTTTAATTGAGAACACCAAAGGAAGAAAAGTGGGACTTATGAATACTTTATTCCTCCTTGGGAGGGCCCTTGAGTCCCCTAAAAGTAGATCTTTACTCTCCTCTCTATCAATAAATAATGGTGAAGAACTTATTGGTCAAGTTTATCAAGAGGTGAGAAGCTTACCAAATGCTATGATTGCTCAAATATTTCTCAAGAGAATAAATGACTTATTTGAGAGCAAATGGGTAGCATAACAATACAATGAATTCCTTCGTCTTTTAGCATACCATGTCCATGTATTTATAGGACCATAGAAATATATTACGTAAAATGTTCCAAGTTTGAATGGGAGACCTTTGGAGGTACTTCTCATGCTTTCAGTCACACCAAGGTAATATTTTGGGCAGAACTTGAGGCCTTCTCTTGGTACACTTCATCCTGGAAGTGGTTGAGGCCCAACCAATTTCATAAATGCGTAATTTCCTCATTAGTGCAGGTTTATTTAGGGACAGTCGTGTAGGATGTGCAGAGTGCACATCCAGTGCTTTTTTTATCCATGCAAATGTGCACACACTGAATTTGGTGGAAGTGTGCAAAAATTTATGGGTCCTTTTATACAGTTTTGGTATCTTGTTGAAATAGGTTTTGTAAATGTTGGAAGTATGTTGTGTTTGTGCTGATATTTTCTTTGACCATTTTTTGTATTGCTTATGACCTACTTTTTAGTGATAACACTAGTTTCACCATATCTACTAAAAAATTCCAACTAGAGGAACTTGAACAAGGCAAGCTCCTCTTACACTCATAGATGTGGGTGAAGGTGACCCCACTCCATTTCATTGTTGATAGGGATAGCCAAAATAACCTAATCTCAGAAGAGGTCATCAAGAGGTTGAACATGACAATTATCCCACATCCTTATCCATACAACATCAATTGGATTATTCAAGGTTGGGACATCCATGTCATCCAACAATTTCTCCTACATTATGACATCAAACCCTTCAAAGATGAGGTATTGTGTGATGTTTCCCCCCTTGAAATTTGTGATGTTTTTTTAATACAACCATATATGTGGAAGTGTCATTTTTTTTACTAATATAGGACCCATATTTTAATTATTACTTTGGGAGATCAACTCTATAGGGTACCAGAGGCAATCCCAACTATGACAGTCTCTTTGATCTCCACGAAGTAGTGCAGAAAGGTGGTATCTCAAACTATGAGATTTTTCCTCTTTATGGTTCATTTGGAAGGGGAATTCAAGCTCAATAAAACACCCAAAACCTCTACACAAGGTGTCTTTACATAGTAGTAGAAGCAGGTGGGAAAGATAGTAGAAGAGCACAAAGGCATATTTTCCTCTCCTATTGGGGTTCTTGTGCACTGTTAGGTAAAACAGTCAATTGATTTGACACTTGGTGCTCCTCTGCCTAATGTCCCTATGTACATGAATTATTTTATGGAGAATGAATAAATCAAACACCATATATAAGAGATAATTCTGAAGGGCCACATCACACGAAGATCCTCACATTGAATGAGCCCAATTTTTATGGTGCAGAATAAGGACAGGACTTGGAAACTTTCTATTGATTATATACCCTAAACAAGATCATTGTCAAGAACGAATACCCAATACCATAGATTGATGATCTTGATCAACTCAAGGGAGATAATATTTTTAGTAAGATTGATCTGAATTCAGGCTACCACTCACTGTCTATTGAGAAAACTGATGTATGGAAGACATTCTTCAAGTGTAAAGAAGGTATCTTTGAGTGTTTGGTTATACCTTTCAGCTTGACTAATGCACCAAACACATTCACGTGTATGATGGATGACATATTGTGATCATTCAAAAAATCCTTTGTGGTCGTATATCTGAATGACATCCTCAACCTTAGAAAAATGTGGGAAGAATATTCGAATAATATTTAGTAGGCCTTTAGTAGCCTACGACAACACAATTTATATGCCAATTTGGAGAAGTGTTCCTTCGATATGCAGAGAATCCAATATTTGGGATACATCATGGATGAGTAGGGTCTGCATGTGGATCCATGCAAGATCCAATTCATCCAAAATTGGTTGACCCAGAAGACAATGACCAAGATCTATATCTTCTTTGGCCTTGTCGACATCTACCATTGGTTTGTGTTGGTGTTCTCTCATATGGATTGGGATATAAGCTAGGTGACCAAGGGTGGAGTGAAGGCCAGGTTTTTGTGGGTTGTGTTCCAACAAAAATAATTCAATGATTTGAAATTCCTCTTCTACTCAGACCTACAACAACCATTTTATATTGATACAGATGCTTCATATTATGTTGTCAATGTAGTCCTCACCCTACATGGGAATCTAGTAGCATATCACAGTGAAACACTATCTGATGTTGTTCGAAGATACCCCACCTATGGTAAAGAGATGTACTCCATTGTGTGGGCACATTGACAGTGGAAGCATTAAATAATGGGGAAGGAAAAGATAATCCACAGTAATAATATGACTTCTCAATTCACACGTAAACAAGGAAAGTTATACAATTACCACCATTAGAAGTGGTCCATGTACTTGCAACAATTCCACTTGAACATCAAGTACAATAAGGGAAACACCCACTAGGTCATAGATTTACACATTCGAACCCTAGTTGTGGTGCTAACCACAATTCCTAACTCCTATGGGAATCAGACATATGGGTGGCCACAATTATACAATAATGACTCTAACTTTGTTGCTACTATCATACATTGAGTGTAGTAAAAAATAGTTCCAAAATTTCATCTCTATGATAGATTTCTATGACATTTGAGACATCTTTGATTTCCTTCAAGCAAGCATTCAAGGATTATATGGGTTTCTCATTACAACCGAGAAAAAAGACATTTTTGTGTAAACAAAATAATGAAAGTATTGTAAAATCATTTTTATTGGGTGAAGCTTTGACAATATGTCTGTAAGTACACCATATCCTCCACTACCTATGCCATTTCCAATCCCACCATCAAGAAACAAGGGCTATACACCCTACTTCCTACCCTCGATAATCCTTAGGAGTCCATATCCATGTATTACATGTCTGGTTTACCTTCAACATAACATGAGAATCATTGTGTCTTTGAGGTCGATGATCAATTCTCTAAGATGGAAGTTTTGGCACCCTTTAAGAAGAGAATCATAGTTGAGGCCACTACCAATCTCTTCTTTGAAAAGGTTTGGGTTCATTTTGGGCTCACGAGAAAAATTATCTCAAATCAATATGGTAGATTCCTAAGCACTTTTTGGTCTAGCAGGTGGTCAATGATGGACACCAGGCTAACCAAATCTATTGCCTTCCACCCACAAAATGATGGACAAACAGGGGTAGTCAACAAGATTATTTTCTATATACTGAGGGTGTACAATCCAAACATCCAAGAACATGGGATGAAATCCTTCCTTATGTTCAACATAGCTACAATAGAGCCCTCCATATCTCTATTGTCCACAACCCTTTTCAAGTGTTCTTGGGGTTCCAACCATTTTCCCCCATTCATGTAGCTCTTCCCAATATAATTGCACAACAATAGTCTTCCCATGCTCAGATTGAGTTTGATTAAGTAAACAAATTTGTTGAGAAAATCCAACACATCCAACAACAAGTTCATGATATTTTGTGTAAATCCAATTCCATGTACAAACAATGCCACAATCAACATCAGGTGCCACACAAGTTTTAGGTGGGAGAGAAGGTATGGTTGCATTTGTAGAAATAACACCTCACAATACCAAATCGGATGCTACACCCACTCTGATACGAGACTTACACCATCACCAAGTTTATTGGTGAGAATTATTTTTAATTAAGTATTCCTCATTTCCTTGGATTGCACCTGATATTTAATGTGGAACTGCTTCAACCATATTTGTCACCTCTCCTAGACACTTCATATGTGGTCAAGCACCTCACCCCTACATAAATCACTACAGAATGCATTAAAAAAAAAACAATTGATTAGATCATGGACACTAATATAAAGAGCACCCATCAACAAAACATCCAACTCTATCAAGTTGTCAAAGTAAGGAAATTTCTTTGTGAGGGCAAGTGGCTCAATAGGAGTCTATTATATGTATGGGTAGACCCGGGTTATACCTTAGTTCTCCAACAAAAATTGTTTCACCATCGTCCCTTTTGGTAAACCAGAAGGCTACACCTCACATAGAGTGCACAACACAGTCTCACCCGAGATGGCTTATGGGTGATTGCATGATACAACTGTCTGCAGTCATGGAAGTGATGGTGGATATTATTTTTACTTCGAATTCTACTTTAACATGCATTTTTATAGCACTACAAGTCACTCCAGACTCCATAAAGATTGATCCCAATACTCATTTAGATATAAGTGATTAAATCAGGTTTAAACTTGAGTGGATCACAAGGAAGTGCAATAAGGAGGGTATCAAACTGTCTACAAAGTCATTGCATTAGGCATGGAGTCAACACATCCTATAGATCAAAGGCACTCAAGATACCTACCAGACCAAAAGAGATATATTTATGAATGAAGGTATAATGAAGATAACAAAAATAGTAGTATCATCAAGAAGATATCCTCTCTTCAAAAATGACTTAAAAGATAACTATAATAGAGATCATGAAAGGAGGAAATTACTACAACTCATTTGTGACTCATGAATCTCCTGCCCATGAACAACCATTGATATTTAATGCCTACAATTCCATTCAAGAAAGATGAAAAGATAGAATGATAATAAATAACACAAAGTATGATAAACAAATTTCATGAATATCTAATGGAAGAAATGCCTACATCACATGCCCTCATGTTTACAAATAAAAAAAACCACAGATAAATTTCCCCTACAGCTCTCTCAACCTCTCTCTAGTCATGAACTCTCCCTCTCAAGAACTCCATCCTTCATTAAATATAAAATAACATCCAAAATATTCTTAGTAGGTCTCATCCCATCTCTTTCATTAGATTCTGGGCCTTGGATATAAGTGGCAATAGTTAAAGAGAGAAAAATCCAAAAAACTGCTAAATTTTAGGAATATTTTGGAAGTCATTAACAAATCTGTTGCCAAATAACTTCATGGGGTTTTAATGGAGATAAATATTAGGTATAGGTGTCATTTCTCATATAATTGATCTTTGAGAAGTCATTCAAACCCTCCTTGACAGTTGGCATCCCTCCCATAGCTCGTATTTGTCAGACTGTTAGAGTTCGTAACGCCTATGCATGATGCGCTGTGAACTTTCTTGTAGATGGTAATTTTATATTTTCTCCAAAAATATGAAATGGGTTAGGATTATTTTTTGTCAACAATTCCAACACATTATGTTTTTCCTCCACGCCAAATTTTAGAAGAACTCATATCGTGATTCAAAAGTTATGATTAAAACAGAATCTATTGTGTGCTAATTACTACTATAACATACACGACCACCCAGGTTGGGTCATTCCACTGAAAATATTTCATGCTCTGATACCATATTTTAACATCCCCAACATCCAACTGGGTTATGCCACATAAACATTTTTGAAATGTATTCAAATTAAAACATATACACATAGAAAATCTTACGGAACTTTATATATATAACTTCAAATAGACAAATACATTATGTAAATGCATAGATTCATACCAAAATAACAGTAAACATGTACATGCAGCAGAGACAAGAAATACCCATAAATATAAAGATAGCTATAAACCACACATAGGAAAAACCCATAAAACTAAACACATAAATAATAATGCAACATATAAATTAACACACAATTGATACTTATCTTGGTAAGAATATCACCAACTGTATGCAGACCTTCGACGAACCTCCCAGCCTTAGACCACATTTCTCATCACCCTCAGTAGTGGTTCACCCCCAAGCTGGGACTAAACTCCACCTGGGTAAAGGGATTCCTAACAAGGTTGATGTATCTCAGACATCAGGAAAGACTCTATCAAAGGTTCCTACTCAAACTAACAGCCTACAGTCCCTCATTCCCCACATGCATGTCCCACCCCAGGAAGTGTGCCCCTTCTCTGCTCAAAATTCCTTCGTCTTCCCCACTTCCTTTCTGGGGCTTCAACAACAGGCTATACATGAAGTCTCAGAGCCCTGTAGCTATAGTTTAGCACCTTCGGGAAATAAATTCCCAACAATTCTCTCACCTAGAGAAAAAATTTTCACAGGCTTGACAACCCACCTCTTTAGTATCCCACGGGCCTGACAACTTACCTCTTCATTCCAACTCCTAAGATAACTAGATACAGATACATGTATGGGTATAGATACATGTATAGGTACAGTGATAGTAACATAAAGGTACCAAGGACATCTCAATGAGTGAGTGAATGATGATGGAATGAATGAATCCCCCCGCAAATGAAATAAGTCCAAACTATATGTATGCATGTTCCCAACTTGACACTTGTCATGTTGAGAGATACTTTTTCCCACTTGTCCCCATCCTTATAACTTAGAATAAAATAATTGTCCATACTTTATACTTTAAAGAATATTAATATAATTTTCCTTTTTGGCTTAAGCTCCCTATATTAGCTCTTTTCCTTAAATTTTATCCCCCATTTCCCTAACTAGTGGAGTTTGGTCCCTCACACTCTTTTATCGTAGTCGGTATACACACAATAATGTATTTTATATTAATGATGAGACATATAAAAAAACAAGCTCACTGGCCTTTAGCATCTAGGCTCGCTCGCCTAATTCAACACATAAACCTCCTAGCTTATAATAACTGACTCACCATCCTATAAAACACAACATATACACAAAGGATCCCTGGCCTCAAAATCACACACACTTAAGTTTGATGCACACAGTATCCTGGAATGTGCACACTTCGTCATTTTAGTGTGCAGTACATGTGCGCGCTATGCCATTGAAGGTGCATAAAAAATTGATATCAAACATCTCACCAGCTTAAATACATTTTCATTTACATTTACAGTTGGGTTTGGCCTAGGGTATTACAATCCCATCCCCTTATTTATGCACTTTCCTTAGTGCATTATGTACACATATCAGGAAGATTTCCAAAATCTTCAAAAAGATGCGGGTATTCTACCTGCATTGCATCCTCATGCTCCCAAGTAGCATCTTGAGGACTGTACAAGGTCCATTGGACCTTTACAAGCCCTATGGCTTGATTCCAGAGATGTTTGATTTTTCGGTCCAGAATGCATGTCAGATGCACTTGGAAAGTGCCTTGTTTCTCCACCTAAATCACATTCCAATCAATAACATGATTAGCATCAGGTATATATTTCTTAAGCCATGATACATGACATACATTATGAATGGTCATTTATTTAGGCAATGAAAGAATCTATGCTGCAGGTCCAATCCTCTCTAGGATTTTGAATGACCCACAATAGTGAGATTCCAACTTTGAACAATTTCCCAACTTCAGGGAACTTTTGTTGGTCTTCACTTTCAAGAATACATGGTCCCCCACTTTAAATTCCTTGTGATTTCTTCCCTTATCAACATAGCTTTTATGCCTTTCTTGGGAAACCTTTAAATTTTGTTTTATTTTCAATATTTTCTCCTCCATTTCCCTGAGAAAATCTAGCCCCACCACTACTCTATCTGCTAGGTTATCCCACCTTATCGGTGTGTTGCACCTTCTTCCATAAAGTGCCTCAAATGGGTTCATCTTTAGAGATGTTTGGTACCCATTTTTGTAAGAAAACTCTATTAAGTGTAGATAGTCTTCCCATTTTGATGGTTTATCCATCACATACATCCTCAACATATCCTAAATCACTTGATTCACCCTCTCTGTTTGTCCATCTGATTCTGGATGATATGTTGTACTAAAATTAAAATTTGTTCCAAATACCTTAAATAATCTTTTCAAAAATTCAATGTAAGTTTTGGATATCGGTTAGACACAATTGTCTTCGCTATACCATGTAATCAAGCAATTTCTCTAATATAAAAATCAGCAATGTTGGATTCCTTGTGAGTGAGCTTTACTGGAATAAAATGGCCATCTTTAGTAAGCTTATCCACCACTACCTTGATAGAATCGTGTTTCTTGTTTGTTTTGGGGAACTTGGTGATGAAATCCATTGTTACAACTTCTCATTTCCACTCAGGAATGGGTAATGGCTATAGCAAACAATTTGGGTGTCTATGCTCAACATTTACCTTTTGACATTCCAAACATTTGGCAATAAAATCAACAACTTCTTTCTTCATTCTTGGCCAATAATATTGGCTCTTGACAACTGCAATAGTTTTCTGATAACCTGGGTGCCTAACATAAGGTACATTATGAATTTCTCTCAATATCATATTTTTCAATTCCTGAGAATTTGGTACATAAATTTTTCCCCTGTATATGATAATTTCATCATTCTCTAGCTTATAGTCTTCAATTTTCTGCTGCAAATTACCTTTTGTAATTTTTCCACTAATTCCTTGTATTGCAAATCTGATTTTGTAGCCTCAATGATTTTGTCTTTCAAATATTATTGGTACATGATTATGGTTGTAGCATGCAACTCATGCACTCTTCTGTTGAGTGCATCAACCACTTTGTTCTCTTTCCCTTTGATATGATTTATATCAAAGTCATATTCAATAAGAAATTCTAACCATCTTCTTTTCCTAGCATTTAGAGTTGGTTGATCAAATAAATTTTTCAGACCATTATGGTTTGTCCTCAACTCAAAAATTTTCCCCATGAGGTAGTGCCTCCACTTTCTCTAGGCATGCACTATGGCTTCCAACTCCAAATCATGAGTGACATAGTGCCTTTTATGCTCCTTCAACTTCCTTGATTCATAACATACGACAAACCCATTTTGGCTGAGGACTCCACCAAGTCCTTCTTTACATGCATCGATGCATACAATGAAGTCTTCATTTGGATCTACAATCCTTAGTATTGGAGAACTTGTTAATAATTGCTTAAAGTGTTGGAAACTCTTTTCACAATTCAATTTCCATTGAAACTTCACACCCTTCTTTTGCAAGGAAGTGATTGGGTGTGCAATCTTTGAGAATTCTTAAATAAATCTCCTATATTATCCTTCAAGTCCCATGAATGATCTGACCTCTATCACATTCTTTAGTGCTGACCATCCTCTCATGGCTTCTATCTTCTTAGGATCCACTGCTATTCCTTCCTCTGAAATGATATGCCCCAAATAATGAAATTTCTTCTGATAAAATGAGCACTTTCTCAATTTGGCATACAACTGATGCTCTCTTAATACTTGTAATACCATCCTCAAGTGTTTTTCATGCTCTTCCTTTGACATAGAATATATAATAATGTCATCTAAAAATACAATGACAAACTTATCTAAGTATTCTCTGAAAATACCATTCATTAAACACATGAAGACAACTGGTGCATTTGATAACCCAAATGGCACCATTGTGAACTCATAATGACCATACATTGTTCTGAAAGAAATCTTGCTAATGTATTCTTCTTTAATTCTTACTTGATGTTAACCTGACCTGAGATCAATCTTGGAGAATATTTTTGCATATTTCAACTGATCAAAGAGGTCATCGATCCTTGGCAAAGGATACTTATTCTTCACAGTTACTTTTTAAAACTGCCTAAAGTCAATGCAAAGTCTCAATGTTCCATCCATTTTCTTCACAAATAAAATTGGGGCACCCCAAGATGACACACTTGGGTGTATATAGCCCTTCTTTAGAATCTCTTCAAGTTGTATTTTCAATTCCTTCAATTCTGGTGTACTCATCTTGTAAGGAGTCTTGGATACTGGACTTGCTCCAAGAATCAAATTTATGGAGAAATCAATGTCTCTTTTAGGGGATAATCCTCATATTTCCTTAAACACATCTTCAAACTCTTTTAGGACTGCATAAGCTTCAGGTGTCTCTTCCATATGTGCTGCAAATATTTGACACCCTTTTTTGTAACATTTCTTCAGCTGCAATGCTAAAATTTCTCTGATGTTTATTACCCTAGGAATTCCCTACACGTTCCTTAGGTTCCCTTCCTCATCCAAGAAAAAAATGACTTGTTATGATAGTCTAGGATAACATGATGTTGGTCCAACCAATCCATCCCAATTAGATAGTCATAGGAACCGAAGGGTAAGATGTGCAAATCTGTCTCGATGCTTAGTCCATTCATGTCCATAGTACATGACTTAACCATCTCATTAACTTTTCTTTTGGCTCTAGTAGGTAGCTACACCAACCAATATTTTCCATGCTTGCTTCTTGGCATATGAAAACTTTCCACCATATTAGGATCTATATAACTATTACTAGCTCCTGAATCAATTAAAATAACAATGGTTTGGTTGTTGATTATACCTTCCACTTCAATCATATGTGGTTGATACTTTTCTTGTTTTTTGTCTAGGACTACATAGATCGTTGGTACATTTCTTCCCATGTCTTCCACTGTTTCGTCTTGTTGTACATTGTGAACAATCCTAACTTTTTCACCTCTGTGAGGGAAATCCCCAAACAAATGATCTCCTTTATAACCCCAACATTGAATAGGTGGCTACCTTGGCCTTTGACCCCCTACCTCCATCATTTTGGGTTCTCTATAAGTTGGTTGTCCCTGAGGATTATTTCTGAAGAATGGTGGCTTAGTTCCCTTCTTCCTCTGTTCCATATTGATTTTTTTTTTTTCTTCCCAAGATTTTTGGAAAGTTGGGCTTGATTTTTGTTGATCATATAAGCATTTATCTCTCCTTATGGTCTCCTCCAATGTTTTGGGATCATCATATTGTATTTTTTCATTGATGAATGATGGAAATCCACTCAAATACTTCTGAATCTTAACTATCTCATCCTTGATGAAAGAAACATACTTCAGTAGTTCTAAAAACCTTATTTCATATTCATATATGGCCATACTCCCATGTTTGAGTTCAAAGAACTCTTTCATTTTTTTTTCATAGTATCTCTTAGTCAAGTATTTATTTTCAAAATACTTCTTGAATTCCCTCCAAGTAATATTTTTCTTTTTAATGTGTTTCACTTGCACACACTGATCCCACCACATGGATGCCTTTCCCTTGAGTTGATATATGTAAATTCTTCCTTCTGCATGAGAAAAATAATTATGTAATTGAAAATACTTTCTCATTCCCAACAGTCATGTCTATGCATCTTCATCCTTATTGTGCTCATGATAAAATGTAGGAGGTTTGATTTTTTTCATTTCTCCTCATAGCTCATCCACCCCAAACCTCTTATTCTTCCTGAAAGGGTATGGAATTGAGATGGTATGTGCCCTCTTATTGGAATTCATCTAGGAGTGATGGTGATGTCTGCTAACACTTCTTGTTCTTCTTTTCTCATCAGGAGACCTGTGACTTCTTGATTTTCTTTAGCCTCTCTCCGTATCCAATTTCTTTTCTATTATGTTCAAGCTCTACATTAAATTCATGTTAAATTCCTCTTTTTGTACCTTGTATTTCATAATTCTTTCATTATCAACTTTATGTATTTGTACATCCTTCTGCAAATTTTTAATGGTATCTACCATATTCATGTTTTCATCCCTTCCTTCTCCATGTCCATTGGAGTTTGTTCCTTCAATGCCCATATGGACATCCATCCCTCTGATCTCATATTCCTTGATGTAAGCCCCATGTGCATATTCCATTCCTTTACACTCTATTTTGATCCTTATATAATATATTTGTTGTTAACTCTACAAAAAGTGTAGCCAACATAACTTTGTCAGGCTAACTATTTCAACAATTTCATGAAAATATGAACCATTTTGGTTCAATAATGCATCATAATTGTTTCTTCACATTTCCTAAAAATGTAATGACCAGATGAATTTTCTAGATGAATAATTATATTCTATTTTCCAATACCTTTCCAATGCCTTCTTCCATGCTCAATTCCGAGTCTTGAGCAGAAAGTTATGGCCTTGTGAAAAATGTCGATTATTTTTTCTGTTCACTCTTCAACTTGGTGCAATTTTGCACTGTAATTATGAATTTTGCACCTAATCCATTGGAGTTTAATAGGATATCAATTGTGTTTCTTAATATACATATTTTGGACAGTCTATGCAAGTGTCACCTCTTTCTGGGTTCTAAGATGCTAGTTACAACCTACTAAAGTTCTAGGCCAATTCGCGTTTTTGGTCTGGAATGCTACAGGTACCTTATTTTCCATATTAAACATTCTTAACATGCCCAAAATTTTAATTCCAGTCTAGGAATGTCTTCTATGGTTAAATATATTCACATAGACTACTCTCGTGCCTCAATCTGATTCTGGAGAAGAAAGTTATGGCCCTTTGAGGTTAGTTGGGTCTTAAAATTTACCCTCCAATGTTTGTCCTATAACTTCCTCACGAAAGATCTGTTTAACGAACGATTTATGCCATTAGAAAGATCATTCTGGGATATTTCATTTGAGTTGCAACGACTCTTTATTATTGGAATTTGAGTATCTAAAAACTTTGTTTAGGGCCTCAAAAATGCGCTGCAAAAAGATGACCTTCAAACAATATAAAATGTTGCAGAAATTCATTGGTTTTCTGTTGTTGTAGACCATCCAAATGAATTCGTGCACACAAATTTGATCATGTACTCCAATATTTAGCATGTGAAATAAAACCATAAGTTAGTTCATTATTTGCGCACCTATAACTAATTTGGATCACTTCTCTGTCATGCAAATAACAGGTGCACACAACTTTTGTGTAGCGTGCCAATATCCACCGCGCACAATTTTGGTTCATGCACTAATAGCTATTGCACGTAATTTTTATGTCACATGCTAATATGTTACACGCATTTTTACTCTATGCTCTACACCATGCCAAAGTTTAGTCACCCCCACTGTGCACCAGTACTCTATGTGCACCATTAAATAAATTGTAGGACAACAACGTATACCACATTGTGCGTGCACAAACAAAATTCCTCTGCGCTCTATCAATATTGTGCACACCACACATGCCATTATTATGTGTGTGAACACCGTGTACGTTAGTATTATGCATGCACCACTCAATCTGCACCACACAATGCTAAATTTAGTGTGCACACTCGCACACCAATATTTTCCGCTCAATGCCACTCTATACCACGCAGTGCCAAATTTTAGCGCACGCACCTGTGTGCCAATATTTTTTTGCACAATGCCACTTTGCACCATGCATCACCAAATTTTAGCATGTGCACCCACACGCCAATATTTTTCTGAGCAATTCCACTCTATACCACACAACGCAAAATTTTAGTGCGCACACCCGCACGCCAATATTTTTTCGTGCAATGCCACTATGCACCGTGCAATGCCAAATTTTAGTGTGCACACCTACATGTTGATTAAGGTTGGTTGTCATTGATGTCAACCCTTGAAGAAAGAACCATAGCACAAAGGTTTGGGTAATGGACCCAATAGTTTTTTATGTAAATATGACTCATTATTTTTTTGTTATGGTTGAATAGAAGTAAATATGGATGAACTCCAAAGTGGTCCCCTTATGGTGAAACCCCCCACTGGAAGACGCTTTGTGGAGTAAGAGAACCCATGCTTAATTGTGGAATAATGAGATGAAGGAAAGTAAATTTGTCAGGGAAACTATCCTAGATGGATAGTTCTTGTCATGTCATTTCCATTGGTATGTGGAACGTCACATAATTCCTCACGATTAGAGAGTTATGGCCATGAGAAGTTGGAGA
>CBVK0100005714.1:0-15286 GCA_900067695.1 Picea abies
TTATGACTTCGGAAGGAAGGAGAAAAGAAAAATAATTTTAAAACTTTAAGTATTAAAATTGAAAATTGCGCGAAGCGAACAAAACAAAGGCGGCTCCAACAGGACCTATGCATCCTAGACAACAAGCAAGTAGAGTTCAATCACACATGATTGAATTAGAAGGTATGATCAATAACCATGCATTTATTATTTTTAGCAAATTCAGGAGCTATTCATAGCTATATAGATTGCCATGTAGTGGAAAGATTGCAATTTCCAAGAAGAAAGCTTGGGAAGTCTTAGCTGGTACAGTTGGCTACAGGAGCCAAGAGAAAAGTAATTGAGTTGGTTAAGTCAGGTCTAGTGGGCATGATTGGGTTGAGCACCAAGGAAGATTGGAACATCTTGCCTTTGGGTTCATATGACTGTTAAATCGGTATGGATTGGTTGGACCAACACCATACTGTCTTAGACTGCCATCAAAAGGCATTTCCTTGCCTGGATAAAGAAGAAATCTGAGAACAGTCCAAGGAATTTCTAGAGTTGTAGCTATTAGATAAATTTCAGCAATGCAGCTGAAGAAATGTCTCAAAAATATGGATGTCAAATAATTATATGCAGCTAGCAAAGGGGGCATATGTGCATCCTTACAGTATGAATAGAGATTGGCTATGCAAGTCAAGGTTGAGACTAGTATTCAAAGAGAAGAGAAGGTACAAGAAACCTCAAGTACTAAGGTAGTCAATCAGAAAAAGGCTGAAGTAGTTCAGTTCGAAAAAGTAAATGGATGTTGAATAATCCAGAGTCTATAAAATAGCTTGGTTTGGAATTCTAATTCATCCAAGTAAGAGTTGGGATAGTTGGATCCAAAAAATTAATGAAAGTTGAAGGTTAATGCCATCTTAGCATGTGACTGGAAATGTGAAGGCAACCAAGAGTGATTGGCTAGAAATTGCTCAGGTCAGAACTAATCATTTACAGTGCCTACAATGAGAGAACAACAAGATTCAGGAATCCGGGAAGAATTGAAGAGTTTTGGGATCAGCAAGGAAAAGTTGTACAAGGAGAAGGAAGTTGTTGCTATTTCTATGGCAGCAAGTATGTTATGGTTTGTTGGGACAGCCAGAGGAAACAATTATTTCATGTTGCAAGTGATGTTGATGATGTTGTTGCATGTAGAACGAAGCAACAGAAAGTTGAAGTGTTGGTTACAAGTTTGATAAAAGAACCATGAAAGCTTCTACTATCATCAGCTAGTTAGGTAACATCAAATTCATTCAATGGCAGCTATGCAGGTAAGTATTTCTTTTTTGAAATTATGTTGCATAATTTCCAAAGGGAAATTCAGGTAAGAATTTCTCTGATAGAATTTTATAATACACAATATGGTATTATGTAAATGCATTAACATGAATAAGACACCACTAGAGATGGTAAAGGCTAGAGGCTTGTTATAGTTATCAAAGCTTTTATATTTTGAATGCACACACTGACATAGTAGAATGTCTTGTTAATTTGGTTATGGGGTGATAACCAAAAAAATAAAAGATAAGAACTTGTTATAGGAATGAATGCCAGTAAAGCTAGTCATGTATGAGACGAGGACATGGTTGGATATGGAAAAGTACGGATATGGAAAGGTTATGAACCACACAGGTACCAAAAGCTTCCTACCTTTAAATAAAACTTGGACTGCAACTTTTTTGCTAACACTAATGAACACCACGGAATTATATTTTTTGTATAGTGTTCGGGTCGAAAAGGATGGTATCCAATTAATTGAGAAGACAATAGGAAGTGTGTGGAGAATGTGTCAAGACATTAGCCAGAATTCCAACTTATGGATGGTGAGATACATGACTGAGATAAAGAGCATTATGTAATTCAATGCAAGGTGCATTGAATAAATATGTACATCTTCTTGAAAAAGGTGTGCACCCCTCTTGGGTGCTAGTCTTCTAGGGTTTGAGCACCCTATTGTGTGCTAGGTCTTATTGGTGGTGAAGTTCTATTGTGTGCTAGGTCTTATTGGTGGTGAAGTTCTTTCTCTTGAATAATATAGCAAAGGATTTGAATGGGTTTTCTTCCCTTGTTGAGAAGGGTTTCCCAGGATACTTCATGTGTTCTTGTGCATGGTGTTTCTTCTTATGATCTTGGTTGTTGCAACATTATTGATTATGGTTAAGACAAATGTTTAAATTGAATGAAATTCATGCTTAACCTTGCTTATAGAAAAATCAACATGGTATCAGAGCATAGGTATTGAAGAACCCATTGCACAAAACATATTTCAGCCATCCTCTCTCTCTTCTGCAGAAATTGTACGACCCTCCTAGGGTTTCCAGAAAATCCGTACAGCCTACCCTTCTGAGGGTTTTCAGCACTTGAAACTTGGACGTTGGGGATAAAAAAGGACATAGATGTGTACGGCCTCCTTTAGCACACCTCCAGCAAGTCTCAAATTGCGATTCCGAGCATTTTGACTTTTGGCCCTGAGGTTTCACTAATTTCTACAGAAAATTTCGTAATTCTGTTTCTGCAACTCTTTCAAGAAGCTCTTCAACTTACCAGGGCTATCATACTTCTCAAAGGATTATTGTTGGTAGTGATAAGTCCAACAAAACCTAAAAGTGCTAGCCTAACCTAGCCATTAGGTTTTCTAGCCTAGTTGATAAGGGTTTGTGAAGAATCCAAAATAAGCAAAATCATGATGGGAGGAAAGCTTGATGTTTCAAGAAAACTTAGTTCCAGGAAGACAAGACCTCAAAGAAATGAAAACATCAACATCTGATCACTCTTTGGTATGGTCCATACCAATGATTATACTTGGTTAATTGATAGTGGTGCCTCCAGGCACATGACCGGTCATAGAAATCACCTAACACATTTCGTTGAGAAAGAGATACATCTACATGTTGTTCTTGGAGATGATGCCAGATATAATGTGAGAGTTGGAACTTCTACCTTCCAACTAGATTCAGATATGCAGCTTGAATTAGAAGAAGTACTATATGTACCCAGAATGAAGAGGAACCTTGTCTCTATTTCTGCCTTGGAAGACAAAGGCTATAAGATTACCTTCTCAGAAAGAAGAGTTCTTGCATGGCACAAAGACTCTCATATAAGTGTTTCCAAGGTAATTGGTGTCCGAGAAAACAGCTTTTATAGATTAACCATCAAACCAGTCCAAGTCTTACTATAAGACATTATTAGATTGAGTGAGCTATGGCATAGAAGACTTGCTCACATTCATTATAGAGCTCTTCCATCTCTAGGGAAAATGGTAACAAGTCTAGCAGAAAAAGAATTCAGCAGTTTTTGTATTGAAGAAGGAATCAAGAGGGAGTTCAAATCTCCTTACAACCCTCAACAAAATTGGTTTGTTGAAAGGAAAAACAAAACTATCATTGAGGCAACAAAAGCAATGATACATGATTAGAGTCTACCTATGACTCTATGGGTAGAAGAATGTATGACAGTAGTATATGTTCAAAATGGAAGCTCTCGTCAGATCCTAAAGAACATTACTCCATAAGAAGCCTTCACCGGAGTGAAGCCTGAGATTGGACACTTCAGAATATTTGGATGTCCAGTATATCTTCATGTACCCAAAGAAAAGAGATCCAAGCTAGAACCTTCAGGAAGGAAGGGCACATTTGTTGGATACTGTGAATCCTCAAAAGCATATCGAATCTACATTCTTGGTCAGAGACAAATTGAAGTAAGTAGAGATGTTACTTTTGAAGAAGAAGTAGCCTTCCAGAAATCCAAAGAAGCTCGAATGGAAATTGATAGTGAGACAATGCCTTATCCCCCTTCAGCAATTTAGAGGGAGACATATATTATTCCAGATGATCCAAAAGCTCCAATTGATCCAGTTGTACCAACCGATTCAGATGCTCCAAGCAACATACCTAGAGATATTACAATTGGACATAAAAGGCATGCTTGGGCCCGACAAACTCTACAAGAAGCAAAAGGGAATAAATCTTTGCAAGGAAAAACCAGAGAGAGCAAGAGAAAAAATATATTCTCAAGCTACCTTTCATCCATAACCCACATCATTGACTCAGAGCCATCTTGTCATTGAGAAGCTTCAGGTGAACAAGTATGGCAAGATGCCATGACTGAAGAATACCAATCTATATTAAAAAAATGATGTATGGGATGTTGTTCCAAGACCAGAGGGAAAGTCTGCAGTGACTTTCAAATGGATTTATAAAATTAAGCATGTTGTTGATGGAATCATCGAAAAATACAAAGAAATATTTGTGGCCAGAGGGTTTTCACAAGTAGAGGGAGTGGACTCTGACAAGACTTTTGCACTAGTAGCCCGATACACCTCCATTCGATCCATCATTGCACTAGCTTCTTCCATGGGTTGGAAGCTACATCAGACGGATGTAAAGACAGTCTTTTTCAATGGTGAAATTGAGGAAGAAGTTTATATTGAGAAGCTAGAAGGATTTTTTGTACACAACGAAAGATATCATGTATCCAAGTTGAAGAAAGCCCTATATGGTCTAAAGCAAGCACCATGTCCTTGGTACGAGAAAATGGATGGATTTCTGATGAGTTTGGGCTTCAACAAAAGTGATGTTGACCCAAACTTATATTATCACATTGATGGCAATGAGTGTTTGATTTTGGTCCTATATGTGGACGATCTCTTCCTCACCGGTTCAGAGAGACTCATTGTTAAATGAAAACAAGCATTGACTGCTAAATTTGAAATGAAGGATTTGGGCTTGATGCACTACTTCTTGGGACTAGAAGAATGGCAGAGAACAGATGAGATTTTTCTAAGTCAAGGAAAATATACTATGGAGATACTGAAAAAGTTCGGCATGACAGAATGCAAATCCATGCCCACTCCAATGGTTATGTGTTTGAAGAAAATGAGTGATATTGATTCAGGAGATGTATATCCACACTTATACCGACAATTGATTGGATCATTGATGTATATGGTTAACACCAAACCGGACATTTGCTATGCAGTAAATGTGCTTAGCCAGTTTATGATTAAACCAAGACAGACACACTAGATAGTTGCAAAACATGTATTGAGATACTTACGAGGCACAATTCGTTATGACCTAAGATATGCCTCCAGTGTGGACTTGAGCCTGCAAGGATATGCTGATTCAGATTAGGCAGAAAGCGCAGTAGGCAAAAAAATCACCTCCAGTTGTTTCTTCACTTTAGGGTATGTCGTAGTTTCCTGGTGTAGTAGAAAACAAGCTATGTTGCATTGAGCACTACAGAGGCAGAGTACATTGCATTGAGTGTAGCAGTCTGCAAAGCAGTATGGCTTCGCAAACTTCTGACTGACTTGTTCGATCATGAGATGGATCCTACTACTACTCATTGTGATAACCAGAGTTGTGTAAAGCTCTTTGAGAACCCTGTGTTTCATGACAGATCGAAAGACATTGAGATAAAGTATCACTATATAAGACACATGGTGCAGAGGAAGAAAGTACACGTGTAGTATCTTCCTGCTCATGAACAGATTGCGGATCTCTTCACCAAACCACTTGCCAAGACAAAGTTCGAGTATTTCTGTGAGAGACTTGGCCTGGTGGAAAATGCCTCCCTAGTTGAGAGGGAGTGTTGATGATTGCAGTTATGTGAGACATTCTCCAGGACACAAAACTAAGAGAGAGCCTCTGAGAGGGGTGTGTGGTTCCTATTTGAGATGGAGCTGGAACGTAGAGATGGCCTCCTCCTTATAGAGAGTTGAGAAGAACTCCAAATGGTTCTCCTATGTAACTCAATGAGAAAGGAGATCTGCAGAGTTGGACATGCATGTGGACGAGCACAAGGTGAACGTGTGAAATCCCAAAGTGTTGGGTGCATCGTCATGAGAACAGAAATGAAGATGATGTATTAACCTCCTCTAAGCAGAGAGTTGATGAGAAACTCCAGATGACTCTCATGTGTAATGCAGTGGGAAAGAAGATTCGTTGAGTGGACGTGCATGTGGATGAGCACATGTGAACGTAATCCTAGTGGTTGAGCAATAGTGAAGAAGTGGTTCTTTTGTGTAATGTAGTGAGCCAGAGATATGGACATCCCTATGGATGTGCCCCTAGTGGATGAGCACTAGTGGGTGTATAATATCTCTTGTTGTATTGTTCAAGAGTCAGACCTACCTATAACCTTAATTGTAATGTAAAGGGTAAAGGTCGGCCCCACCTTAATGTGACTGGTAATTAATGTAAAAGATAATTATTCTGGTTAATATTAATTATATTATAAGATAGAGAGGTCGGCCCTATTGTGCCAATAGAAACTTTTGTTGACAAGTTCAGTCTAATATAAGTAAAGGTAAATTCCCCATTGAGGAATCATATCTTTCATGCGAGTTTGGAAATTTCAGCCAAGTACATCTTCTTGGAAATGGTGCGCACCTCTCTTGGGCGCTAGTCTTCTAGGGTTTGAGCACCCTCTTGTGTGCTAGGTCTTATTGGTGGTGAAGGTATTTCTCTTGAAGAATATAGCAAAGTATTTGGTTGGGTTTTTTTCCCTTGTTGAGAAGGGTTTCCCAAGATACTTCTTGTATTCTTGTGCATGGTGTTTTTTCTTGTGATCTTGGTTGTTGCAACATTATTGGTTATGGTTAAGACAAATGCTAAAATTGAATGAACTTCATGCTTAATCTTTCCCATAGAAAAATGAACAGCACCAAACACCAAGTTGTCAACGAGGAGGACTCCACGAGGAGGCCTTTGTGCACAACGCATCGAAACACATTAAAACCATTGGCGTTTATAAAGGCAAATGTTTTATCTTGTTAAGGTTTAAGCTATTATTAGGTTTATTTTCAATTTACTAGATAACCATAGCATAGATAGGATAACTAAGAGAAACACAATCACAAGATACACAACATTTATCTTGGGAAACCCTCATGGGGAAGAAAACCCAACAAAAACTTCCTTGATATAAATAGCCAATACAATGCCAAGACAATAAACCAAACACTAGAGAATATCTTCTTCTAAGGAATGTGCCTCTCTCTCTTCCTTCTTCTCCAACTGTAGCTACCAAACTTGCGCTCTGGATGATCGATTGAGTGAGTGAACAAATGAGGCATTGGCTTCCTTCATTTATACAAATTGACAGGTGTTGAAAAGGTGTCTCTTCGTTGGACAGGGCCGACTTATCTTCTGAGTGGTTAAAACCACTTTAAATTGCCTATGGGCCGACTTCTCAATTTGCATAATATATTTAGGGTTTGACCAATCTGCAAAACGGGATTTGGTCAATTACAATGCCCGTCATGATCAATCCACAAAAGGGGATTGATCTAATGAATAATAAATCAATAATAAATAGAATACTCTTTGCAGTTACAATATTTCAACACTCCCCCTTAACAAGAAGGGTATTCTACAACATCATCAAGAGAGAGAGAGGGAAGCAACATCAACAGCATATGGAACACTGACTAGCATATCTATAAATCATCGGAAGTTTTTCTCATCATCAATATCATCATTCACAGCAGGGAGTTGGAATGGCATCATCATCATCTACATCAACATGGATTAGTATAACACTAATACATTATCATCAATAACAGCACAAGGTTGATACAACATCAACAACAACAATATCACAGCACAAAGGTTGGAGCATCATCAACAACAACAACATCACATCACGAAGGCTGGAGCATCATCAACAACAACAGCATCCCAGCACGAAGGCTGGAGCATCATCAGCAATAGAAACATCACAACACGAAGGCTGGAGCATCATCAACATCAGCACTAGGTTGGAAATCTTCAGCACGAAGTTGGCATCTCATCAACATCAACACGAGGCTGGAAATCTTCAGCACAAGGCTAGCATCACAACAACATAAGAACGAAGCTAAAAATCTTCAGCACTAGGTTGTCATCACAACAACATCAACACAAAGCTGGAAATATTCAGCACAACGCTGGAAATCTTCATCACAAAGATGGCATCTCATCAACATCAACACGAGGCTAGAAATCTTCAGCACAAGGTTGGCATCAACACTAGTCCCCCTTTCGAGGGAGGTCCTTTTGGACTACACCAAGTTTATCTTGAAAGTGCTCAAACTTTACACAAGATAGAGGCTTGGTCAACACATCGGCAACCTGTTCATTCGTGCTAACATGTTGGAGCTTTATGGCTCCTCTCTGCACCATATCAAGGATGTAATGATATGGGATCTCTAGGTGTTTTGACTTGTCATGGAACATAGGGTTCTCTTTCATCTTTATACAACTTTGGTTATCACATAGAATCATGGTTGCTTCCATCTCTAGATCAAATAGACCTGTCAACAAATTCTGAAGCCATATGGCTTCACAACTAGCGGAACAAGAAGCAATGTATTATGCTTCTGTCGTGTTGAAAGAAATGCTCAATTGTGTCCTACTCTTTCATGAGATCATGGATAACCCCAGACTAAAACAACATCCTAAAGTGCTCTTTCTATCAAAGACAATTCCAGCCCAATATGAATCGGTATAACCACTCAGTCTGAAGTCATGATCTCCATTATAGTTGAGACCACAATCTAATGTTCCCTTAAGGTACCTCATCACATGTTTTTCAACAACCAGGTGAACACGTCTGGGCTCTACCAAAAATTGACTCAAGGTGTTCACAGCAAAACATATATCTAGCATGGTGTTCATCAAATACATCAACGATCCAATGATCTGTCTGTACAGCCTAACATCAATCAATTCTGACAAAGTGCCAACCAGGAGCTTCAACTTTGTTTCCATGGGTGTATTCATGGATTTGCACTCCAACATATCACATCTCTTCAGTATTTCAACTGCATACTTACATTGGTTAAGGAAGATCTTCTTTGGGCTCTACCAGACCTCAATACCTAAGAAATAGTGCATTAGGCAGCGAGCTTCTTCTTACAATCAGTGATGAGCTTTTCTTCTCCAATTAAGAATAAGTCATCCACATACAACAGCAATATAACAGGCTCATCATTCATAACCTTGAAGTAAAGGTTAGAATCATCTTTACTCTTGGTAAAGCCCAAGTTCGTCAGGAAACTGTCAATCCTTCCATACCAAACTCTAGGAGCTTGCTTCAATCCGTATAGATCCTTCTTCAACTTGCAAACATGAGTCTTCATGTCTTCAACTTCAAACCCTTGAGGTTGTTCTATATACACTTCTTCTTCAATGACACCATTCAAGAAATTTGTTTTCACAACCATCTGGTGTAACTTCCACTTCATCTTAGCTACAAGAGCTATGATGGTTATGATTGAATTATATTTGGCTACAGGAGCAAACGCCTCTTCATAATCAATGCCTTCCTTTTGAGAAAAGCCACGAGCATCAAACCTTACTTTATATTTCTCAATACTTCCATCAACAACATGTTTTATTTTGAAAATCCATTTGGAAGATACCACATCCTTGCTCTTCGGTCTAGGAACTATTTCCCATACATTATTCTTTATAATGGATTGGTAATCTTCTGTAATGGCATCTGCCCATTCTTTCTTATGAATAGCTTCTTCAGAGCAAGTAAGCTCATTCTCTAAGAGATTACACATCAAAGGCATATAACTGGAGAATGGCTTGGGTTTCTTCACTTGTCTCATGGTTCCTTCGAGGGCACCATACTTCTCTCCATCTTGACTAAGTTCCCTTTCCCAGGTTGGCTTTCTCTTGTGCGAGATCATCATCTGGGGAGGCTCTTGGGATTCTATTATGTCATGATATTCTAGAATCTTTTCATTAAGGGAAGTTATGACTTCCCTCACTAGTTCTGCAAATCTGAGAGCCATGGATTCTTCTTCATATATTTCTTCAAGTTGGCATCTTCTTGATCTCTTGAGTGTTGCATCTTCAACAAAGGTTACATCCCTTTTGATCTCTATATGATGGTAACCTAGTATATAAACTCTAAAGACCTTGGAGACCTCACAGTATCCAACTAATATTCCCTTCTTTCCTAAAGGGTCCATCTTGGTTCTCTTCTCTTTCGGAATGTGTACAAATACTAGGTAGCCAAATATTTTGAGATGGCTTACTTCTAGCTTCTTTCTGGAGAACATCTCTTCGGGGGTCTTGAACCCAAGTGCACTATGGGACAATCTGTTCCGTACGTATATTGTTGTTTTTGTTGCTTCTTCCCATAAGTGCATTGGAATATCTTGATCATGGATCATACTCTTTACTGCTTCCATTATAGTTATGTTCTTTCTTTCTGCTACACCATTTTGTTGAGGATTGTAGGGTGTAGTGAGCTCCCTCTTGATCCCAACATCTTTGCAAAAGTTTGCAAACTCTTTTGAGGTGTATTCTCCTCCATTATCTGACATGAGAATCTTGATCTTTCTTTTAGAGAGATTCTCTATCAAGGCTTTGAATTCCTTGAATTTATTGAACACTTCATCTTTTGATTTCAAAAAGTAAACTTAGGTTTTGCGAGAATAGTCATCAATGAAAGACACATAGTATACATACCGACTGATGGAGGTTAATGGCATTGGGCCACATACATCTGAGTGAATTAGCTCTAGGACTCCTTCAGCTTTACTATCTCTCTTCGAGAAAGGGTTCTTGATGTTCTTTCATTGTGCACATCCATTGCACACACCTTCATGGTCAACCTTGAATTTTGGTAGACCTGTGACTGCCTTACTTACATATGTTAATGCCTTGTAGTTGATGTGGGCTAATTTTCTATGCCAAAGTTCACATGGATTCTCAATGGAATGGGTCAAGGCTACTTCGGAGTGACCCTTTAGCTTATACAAGCCACCTTCTTCTTTTCCAATAACAATTGCTTCTTCCATGGTTTTTCCTTTGGGCCACATAAGAACTTCTCCATCTATGAAGGCAACTCTGAAGCCTTTCTTCTCTAAAGTTGAGATAGAAAGTAAGTTCTTTGTCAAACCTGGTACATATAGTACATCCTTCATCTTCATTGGGATCCCTGAATCAAGTTTGTAATTTGATTCTCCTACTCCTTTGATTGGGTATTGATAATCATCTTCAAGTGTAACTTTCTAGGGAAACTTCTTTTATGTAAGGCAAGAGAGAATGTCTCTTTGACCTGTCATGTGCTTGGAAGCACCATTGTCTATGAGCCAAGTGTCCTCACCAGGTGACACTGATCATGAGAGGGCAGAGATTAAGACATAGTCTTCAATCTGTTCTTTTATCATCTTTGTGGGTGGCTCTTCATCTTCAATTGTATGGGCATGGTGCCTCTTGTTTCTCTTCTTGTATTATTCCCGTCTAGCTGGACAATTCTTATCAATATGTTCCATCTTGTCATAATGGTAACATTGGTAGGATGAGAAATCTTTTTCTCTTCTTTGACCTTTCTGAAACTTCTGGAATCTCCTTGGAGGGTGAGATTCTTTATGTATGAATTTGTTTTGGGGGTGAGACTCCTTATGAGATTCTTTCTAGAAGTAAGACCTCTTTCTTCCACCTTTTGTATGAATATCTAGGGCTTGATCTTCATCTCGTGACAGCAATGCTTCTTGGTTAGCTACTCTTACTTCTTCTTGAACACATTCTTCCCAAACACTGTCAAAGTGTAGTTTCTCATTTCTGGCACAAATAGTTTGGATGAATGCATCCCAAGGTCTTGTGAGACCATTAAGGGTTGTCATTATAACTTCGTCATCATCTATCGTATCTTCAATTACTTCTAGTTGTTCTTTGAATTGTGATATTCTGGAGAAATATTCATGAATTATTTCTCCTTTTTGCATCCTTGTACTTTTGAGTTGAGTTCTTAGATTCATCTTTTGATTGATGTTCTTTCCTTCATATAATCTGGTTAGGGCATCAAACATTTATTTTGGAGTCTTCTTTGAAGCCACTTGAGGAATCAAGTGATCTTTAATAGAATCTGCAATGATTCTTTTGGCCCTAACTGTGTCATTTTGGTGTTTTGCTTTACCTGTTGCATCAACAGGTTCTGGTACATCTTCTTTAATGAGTATTTCTAGGTCATTCGCTTCAAGAATGAGTGCAATCCTATACTTCCAGGCACGGAATTTTTCCACACCTTCTAGCTTGTCAATAAGCTTAGTGCTTGCAGGCATCTTTACCTGGAGCTAGGAAAATGACCAAAAATTGAAAATGCTCAGAATTTGATTTTGAACTTACCAGGAGGTGCGCTTGGCTGAGGCGAGTAGCCTGGTGCAGTTGGATTTTAGAAAATCCAATTTTTTCCCCTTCAAACTTGACCAGCAAAATTTTGGACTGGTACTTCTGGTTTCTGGTACTTCTGGTTTTCTGGTACCAATGAAAACTAGGGTTTCACTTTCCGGGATTTCTATCCACTGAAAAGGTGCGTTGAAGGTGCCAATGAGTTCCCTAGGATAGGGTGCAGTTCTCTAAATGATTTTGGGGCTGAAATTTCTCTTCAATAAAAAGCCCTAATTTTCTTGTACGACAACAGTGACGTTTTTCTTTATCCAATGAAGGATGCTCTCTTCAGCTTAGCTCTAATACCATGTTAAGGTTTAAGCTATTATTAGGTTTCTTTTCAATTTACTAGATAACCATAGCATAGATTTGATCATTGAGAGAAACACAATCACAAGATACACAACATTTATCTTGGAAAACCCTCATGGGGAAGAAAACCTAGCAAAAACTTCCTTAATATAGATAACCAATACAATGCCAAGACAATAAACCAAACACTAGAGAATATCCTCTACTAAGAAATGTGCCTCTCTCTCTTCCTTCTTCTCCAACTACAGCTACCAAACTTGCGCTCTGGATGATCGAATGAGTGAGTGAACAAATGAGGCGTTGGCTTCCTTTATTTATACAAACTGACAGGTGTTGACAAGGTGTCTCTTTGTTGGGCAAGGTTGACTTGTCTTCTGAGTGGTTAAAACCACTTTAAAATCCATGGGCGCCGACTTCTCAATTTGCATATTATATTTAGGGTTTGACCAATCCACAAAAGGGGATTTGGTCAATTACAATACCCGACATGATCAATCCATAAAAGGGGATTGATCTAATAAATAATAAATCAATAATAAATAGAATACTCTTTGCAGTTACAATATTTCAACATATCTCTCCCAATCAATGTTGGATATCCTCCCTACATATAAAAAAACACAAAGGAGAACACCCAGTTGCCGATTGGAGAGGTTTGTGCTTGATGCCTTGCTCGATGACGTTTTCACCAGTATCATGGATAGATC
This sequence comes from Picea abies, assembly GCA_900067695.1. Taxonomy (NCBI): domain Eukaryota; kingdom Viridiplantae; phylum Streptophyta; class Pinopsida; order Pinales; family Pinaceae; genus Picea; species Picea abies. The sequence goes on from CBVK0100005714.1 coordinate 13,196, forward strand.
TGTCAGATGTTGGATTGATGATGCAGATGTCAACAAAATAATGCATGGGTTGCCATGCCAGCATGGAAGTTTGTTTTTGAGGATTGTTTGGATGGTGATCCACTACCTCTGGTCGTTTTCACCATCAATTCTATATGAAAGATATGCCAACACATAGGAGCGCCTCTCCACACGTTTTGTCTAAACAGCATAGTCAAAATGAGAAGCCCTGGCCAGAGATCAAGAATTTACATCAGAGAAGTATCTCACCTGCATTCAAGGTTAGCTTCAGGATTCTCAACAGGATGGCATGATGATGGTATCAATATAAATGTACACCAGCTGCCACTTCCTCCCTGCAGTGCTAGTCCTTCGTTCCTTCTCCTTTATTTCCATTTTCTCCATTAGCAATTGTCCAGTGTAGTCCTGGAAGAATTGAGACATCAGTTGCCCAAGGTCAATGGAAAAAAGGAAAGCTTCTTGGTAGTGCCACATTTGGCACTATCTATGTAGGTTTTAACCGAGAAACCTGGGATATGTGCGCCATGAAAGAGGTCCCTCTGGTTCCTAATGATTCCAGATCTTCTGAGAGTATCAAGCAACTGGAACAGAAAATAAATCTTCTCGGCAGGTTGGAACATCCTAATATTGTACAACACTACACCAGTGATAGTCAGGAAGATGCCTTATCATAATCTCAGGCAGTAGAATCTTTGAAACCTCTAAATTTAAGAGAACCTCTAAATTACTTTAGAGATTTGAGTGGAATTCAACAGAAGAGTATGCAGAATGTTGAAGAGATTAGAATGGATGTATATGAGGATAAACTGACTCTGAAATAATCAAGAAGCAATGAGGTGCGAACACATAAAGTTTCACTTGGTGCAGTGGACACTGAAAAAGGGGATTATGTTAATGTTTCCATTGATGCTTCAAAAATCAGTTGATCGATAATTCCATCTTTGAAGCTTAACAAGGAAAGGATCTGTGTGATAGTTTTAAAGACTTCAAGAACAAACTGTGAAGGAGCATATTGGCAGTCATGCATCTAAGCACAAACATTTTGACTGTGAGTTAGAGCCATCAAAAGAACTGCCTTTTGTCTTAATGGAGGAATCATCAAAACCAGATCTAACTGGAGTTTTAGTTTTACCACTGCCCCAAATAAGGTCACAAACAAATATTTTCTTGGTCCTGCTTCTCTGAAGGTAATGGCAAGCCAAATTGTAAAAGTTGTTGGCTTATGGTGGAAGTTCAAAGACACGTGAATAATGGATGAAGGTATATCTAAATTTGCAAATGGAGTTTTGAATATTAACCTAGTTACACCTCTTTGATTTCAGAACATGGATGGCCATTGGACAGCTCCCAATGACATTATTTTTGGATCTTTTTCTTCAAGGACACATGATAGGAATGATGATACCAGTATGACAAGGCCTAGCACATCAAGTGGCAGCCAGAATTCACAATATGCACAGTTTTTGCACAACAGTTTATATTAGTCCATTGATAATGTTGCCATCTTAATTCCTACTATAAGTTCTGCCAGATTAGCAGAGTTTGTCCTTTACAAAACTTTTCCCTTCAACATTTAATTTGGAACATTATAATGATGAAGAAACAGGTCTTATCAGTTGAAGCAGCTCAACACTAAATTATGACACCTTCTGCAACCTTTTTTAATCTCCAAAACCTCTGCAAGGTGTTAAAGCAACTCAAGTTAATGAAAACAGAGTATACAACTAAGTTTTGCAATGCAAAACATTTCCTGTCTTGCAGACAGGCGCTACCAAATGTGCTACGAATTCCTGAGGCACTGCAGAATGTGTTACGAATTCCTGTTCTGGAGGTTTCAAAGGAGCAGTGGTTTCCAATTGTCAATAGGGATCATGCCAGTTGTTAGAAGGTCAATTATGAGTTGGAGGGCCACATGTCAAAGGAAGAAGCACTCAAAAAGGACAGTTCATCAACATAAACGAATCTTAGGGGCATGGCTAGCATGACCCTTGTTTTTAGCATTTAGTTATCTTTTGTTATCCACATGTTGCCTTTTCCTTTTTGAGGGCAAAGGATCCCATGATAGGGTGGTTATTCGTGAGATCGGAAGAG
>CBVK0100005715.1:0-15286 GCA_900067695.1 Picea abies
GCCTTTAGCCCCCCGAATCCGGGTGCGGCCCCCTTGGTTTGGTCATATGGCGTAAAATAGGGCCAAGCGCTATGCGCTGGCCCCCTTTCCATTGGCGCTGGCCCTCGGTTTTCGTGGCGCCACATGTGGCCACGGGCAACTGTTAAAACAACCCCGCATTTTATGTGTAAAAGTCCCGATCGTATGGGTTATTAATAGGACCGTTGGTCCATTGATCCCGGGGCTTATCTTTCTAACCGCCCGCACATTTGTTATAGTGTATGGTTATATGTGACGGGTTCGGTGCCAAGGGCTGGGGCTAGGCCCCGGCCCTTTTTCCTGCCATACGATCTAACCAACAAATTCAAATAACAAGTCGCCCGTTTACATAACAAAACCACCCGGCCGACGCCATGGCTAGCCCGAATAAATAGGTCGTTTGCTCCCGGGAGGTCTTGTGTTCGAAATCCGGCCGAGCCCAACAAACCAATTTTAAAAATTACAAACCAACGAACCAATGAACCAGTGCCATGTGGCACCCTGTAAGTGGGCCACGTGGCATTTTTAAAACCAATCGAAACTGGACACGTGTCGTCCTACTATTCGCCCACGTGTGTGCCACATCGGATGTCGTACTACCATTTGTCAGACTACCATGCTGCCACGTCACCTGTCGTACTGCCCAGTCATCCGCCACGTGTCTGCCCTGTCAGCGTGCTGACGTCAGCATGCCATGTGTCACCCTATGACTGGTGACACGTGTCACCTCATAACTAGTCCAACCGTACCCTGAAAAGGCCAAATCCGCTTGACACATGTCGCGTCCTGGTGATGCCACGTGTCCTTCGTACGGTCCTGCCACGTGTCGCTCTCTGATGCTGTCATGTGTCGTCATCCCTGTCTTCCACGTGTCGCAATCTAGTTGGCCCACGTCAGTTGTACGGCCCTGACATGTGTGTTGTACGGCCTGCCACGTGGACTGTACGGCCTACCCAGTCAGCATCAAATTTTTGCCTATTTGACTTTTTGAACAGAACGTGATATCTTCTCCATACGGACTCCGTTTGACGAAGTAAATATACCGCCGGAATCAGGAAGACGAGACGGACGCAATGGCACATGTTTCGTCGCATTCCGAGAACTTTCATTTTTGAGCATTTTTCAAGCCCTATGAGGCTTCTGGATCTGTTTTCGGATCACGCGCACTGAACAAACTTATTCTTTGAGGACACTTGCTCGCAAGTGATCCAAATTAATATACTTTTGGGAATTTATTATGAGGAATTATGGGTTGATGACATGTTGTTTTGCTGCATTGACATAGACAAGTGCTAATGACTCAGTTTTATTGAGTGTGTAGGATTTTAGACCTCAAAGATGCAAAGGCATCAATGGAACGCCTTGGACTCTGGATCGAGTTGGGGAGTGAAATATTGGGGTTTGATTGTTTTATATAAGATATTAGTGCATCTAATTAGATGATATGATTATGGATATATTTCTGAGATGATTCGTTGATGATGCAGGCTGACGATACCTTGCCAACCGGACTCACATGTGGAGTAGAGGGGTGGCACACGACAACAAGAGATGTTGATGGAGAGGTGTGGAAAACAACCCTACAACAACCTACTAGCACTCCTTTTGTGGCTCAAATGGTAGGTTAACGATTACCTAGTTTGAGCAGACCCATGATGTTGTGAGTGCCAACTGTGACAGTCTCTCATGATGATTCTCAAGGGCACGCAATAAGGCATGGGCCTTATTCCTTAGAGGCCCTTAGTCTCCCACGATATCACCTCATGGAGTATTCAACCCAGGGGTTTTAGATGTCTACCAAGTCAGTAAAGAGGCGAGTGGCACCCTTGGAGAACGTAGTGCGTCCTGAAGGGCATGCCACACAAGGGAAAAAAAATGAGGTGAGTGGCACCCTTGGAGCACCTAGTGTGTCCTGAAGGGAATGTCGTGTTGTTAATAATAAATTAGATAAATCTATATGGATTTAGGAAGAATAATGTGTTAAGGAATATTTAAAACTTTTCCCCTAATAAAATGTCGCCCAACCTAGGAAAATAAAGTCTAGGTCTAAATTATACTAGTGATAAAAATGATATTTATTTATTTAATATATATTGTTACACATTATTTTCATCATCCCAATGACCGTTAATGATGTAAACCTATATTTTACCTTCAGAGGCATCAGTGGCATGAGTTCCTGAAAAAAGAAGAGAGAAGAACTTTTCCTGAGAAAAGAAGTTGCATTTTCCCTTGTAAAAAATCTGTAAAAAAGGAAGTTCATAGGTTGCTATATAGGAAGGGTGTGAGAATGCCTGAATCTCCCAGGTTGCACCATAGTTGGGTTGCGAGAGGTTTGCAGGTTGCACTATAGGAAGAGTGAGAGAATTCTTAAATGTGGTAAAAACGAGTGTTTTCTCGAATCTTCTAGAAGGAGAAACTTCTATGGTGAGGTGGCATCCAAATGGTTTGGATCTTACTCACTTTCATGATTTAGTAGGATCATCCTAACCTCCTCACCTTATCCTCCTAAACTTATAAAAGGATAGGAGTTCTCATGGAGAAAGTTATCTTTGGTTGGCTTGGAATTATTAGCTTGGTTAGAGTGGCTTTGAGATTTACTTTGTCAAGATAGATTGTGAGTATCTATCAAATCCATGGTCTCAGAATCCTTAGAGAAAGAAGTGTGTGGGGAACAAGGGACAGTTGGAAGGGGCCTTACGACATCAAGGCTATGGTTGTAATCTCTCTTTCACATTTAATATGATACAGTAATATGATTCTTTCCTATAAAGCTTGTTGTGTTTTATTGTATGATTCCTTGATCACATACATAGGTTTATATTGAGTTTATGCCATTACTATCACTTTGGTTGGTTGTGCTCTTTTGTAGGTTCATCATTGTATGAGCGTTGGAATGGAGCTAGGATGGCGATGGAGAGAGGAAGAGACATTTAAATGGTATGTCACTCATCCCTCTTTAGTTAGTAAATTAAATATCTAAAACTTAAGAAAAGCGTCATGTTCTGGTGTGTTTTGTTCTAGATCTAGGTGGATCTAGGGAGATCAGTTAGTGTCTGCACCTACTGATTTGTCCGATAAAAAAAATGGCGACTCCACTGGGGATCAGATTATTTCCTATTTAGTCTGGTTCCCTTGCTTTGATTGCTTGTTTTCTAGTCTCTGAGTCTATGGGAGATCCATCCAAACTCTCTGGATCTAAAAGTTCACTCAAATTTAGTCCTTTTTCAATTTTTTTCTTGTTTACAGGCATTCTCACACTGTACCCTTTAGTGGCCTATGAGAAACACCTGATTTCACACCCTTGTGATAAGTCCAGTGCGAACCCCTCACAGTCAACCTTAGTTCAACCTGCAAGAATCTTTGATTCTCGCACTGTAATACACTGCCAGCCTGCGAACTTGTTTGTAATTTTTTTTTGATTGGGTCTTGTCATCTTTTGATGACCCAGTTTTTCTCTGATCAGCTGGATTGAGCTTTTGGAGCCTCTATTGATATGCTTACAATCTACTTGACATCCTTTGAGTTTCTTTTAGCCACTTTTGCTTTGTTTGGTTTTGAAGGATTAGTCTCTTCCTTTGAGTGTCTTTCAATTACAAAGCGTGTGTTTTCTTTAGAATTGTTTAAGGAAAGATGAGATTTCTTCTGAATAGTTTGCTTTAAAAGAAAAAATTTAGTTTGGGTTTCTTTGTCTTAAGAAAGTTCATTATTTATTTTAGTGAAATTTTTTAAACAAAAAGATTTAATTTCTTGCTTTATATTAGATTAGGGGCATCATTGCATTTGAAGTAGTGAAATTGCATGATTCTTGGCATTTTTTGATCTTAAATTATGAAAAAAAAATCAAAATCGTGCATTGGTGTTCAGTACCTTTTTCTCATTTCTTGAGAATCTTGATATTGATGAGTTTAATATATTTTGGGACATCATGCATATGGGAATGATAAATTTTTTCTCCTTCTCGTAGCATAGCTTTCATCAAAATGAAAATATTGCATCTTCATATCTTTGCATAATTTTCGAGTCAGTCAAAACACCATTTTTGTCCATGCCATTTTCCTATTGAGTAACAACAGCCTTAAAAATAAAGCGCCTATAAAAAATTGATTAGACATTTTTATCTTTTATGGTAGAAAACCTACATTAGATTAGTTGTAGGACTTTGGAATAGGTGTGAAAGATAACTTTTCAAAGTTGCAAACCAACATAGAATCTTGAGTTAGAGAGCAGTTAAATCCACTTATTACATTTTGTCCTGGGAAGCCCTTCTCACACAAAGGTCAAACATGAGGTCGCATTGATATTGACAGAGTTACTCACCCTTCTTTGTTGATATCAGTTTAGAGATTGCACGTATTACGGGGGTCACTTAGAGGTATACCCACAATGATGAGTGGAAGCCTCTCGAGTTGATTTCGGGCTAGATACCCTGCCCTTGCATGTGGATCGGACTGTCGACTGTCCCCCCAGGCTTTATTGTTGTCAGTGGTAACCTTAGTGGCCTATCTTTTTAGGGTCTTACACAAGGTGACTGTGAAGGGGCAAGTCTTCACGGTACCTGGAATCGACATTGGCCAACTCACTCGGGCTCCTTGGAGGGTATATGCACGATTATGTGTGGAATCTTGCACCAAGGTGTAAGTCTGTTAAGTAGGTCGTCAACGTAACTTTTCCACCCTCTCTATCTCATCCCCTTATTACATTGTTCCAGCGACGTTGGATTTCATCACCAACTAGTGCGTTCATTGTGAGAAGGCTTTGTTTGCTTGCTTGCTTACTAGATTTTTAGCATGTGCTATTTGTTTTCCTTAGAGGACTCTAGATTGGATATTTGTTTAATGGCATCATTTCCCAGAATGACCAATGAAGGAACCCCTACTCTAGGGGAACCTTTTGTTTTTCCTTTTTATGGGAACATTGGTACTCCTCACATCACTACTTTGAGCCTTCTAGGTCTCACAATTGGATTACCGGTATGGTTTTTTTCCACTCAGGTAATCCCAAATGCAGTTAGTGCTTCAGTCATGAGAACTTCCCCCCAAGAGAATCAACCTCATGTTGATCCTTCACCTTCTTCACCAGTAAGATCTTCTTCACCTTCTTCGCTTGCAAGGTCGCCTTCCATTTCATCTTCTTCATCGAGTGAAAGTTCTGAAGCTAGTAACCCGGTGAATAAGAAGAAGAAGAAAAGAAAGATTAAGAAGAATAAATATAAACAAGGGTCAAAGCTTCCAACCACTATAAAAAATGTTGGAAAACAACCAGTTATTTTTAATCATGCTGAGAGTGTTGATGATGTTAAGATTACCCAAACAACCTGTAATCCCAAGTACCCTTGCAGGCTTTGTAAGGGTAGCCATCTTCTTAAGGATTTCCCCAGTCTATCTAAGGTTATAGAAGTATGGTATACACACCCTGACCAACCCATGTCATTAGCCTCTGAACAACATACTGATGACCTCCCGTCAACTAGTCATGATATCATTGGAAAGAATAAAAGTAGAGCCAAGTTTCCATGTATGTTATACAAAGGGATTCATCTCACTCACCTTTGCCCTTGTATGGATGAAGCCTCAAAATTCCTAGAAGACATGACTTTTTCACAACCTCAAATTCCAGCTGCTTATCATAAGCTTTCTCTCAACCCTCCAATAGTTGATGGGATGATCACTCTGGTCCCTTCACCAGTCAATCCGGTTGATCATGTCATCAATCTAGTCACATCCTTAGTTGAACCAATTGACAAAGTGGTTGATATGATACCATCCTCGGTCAATCCTACTCTCCCCTCAAAGATTGAAACTAAAGCGGTCAATCTGATCCCATCCTCGGTTGATCCCACTCTCCTATTAAAGAGTGTCACCCAAGTGGTCAATCTGTTTCCACCTATTGACCCCATTCTCCCCTTGGAGAATGAAACTCAAGTGGTCAATCTGATCTCTCCATCAGTCGATCCTACTCTCCTGCTAGAGAGTAAACCCGATACTGCCCATGCTTTTCTCGTTGATATAGACTCTATCGTGTCAAGGGGTATTCCTCCTTCTCCCATGAAACTCCCTCCAAGTAATGAGGCCATCTGTTTTGATTAGAGTGTGCTAACTGGACCTCATCTTCCCTCTCACGTTCCTTTCCAGATTATAGTATAGGTTTGTGGTCGAGATGTTCCTCAGACACTGATAGATGAAGGTTTGTCTGTTAGTATTTTGTCCTCATTTGCTTGGAAAGCTTTGGGTTGTCCTCCACTTGCGTCGATTACGCAGAATCTGTTAGCTTTTAACAGAAGAACTAGTCAACCTTTAGGGACCCTTCCTCGATTTCCTGTAACTTTTAGAGGGAAGACCATCTTCATTGATGTCATGGTAGTCCAAGACCCCTTGTATTTTTCTTTACTCCTTGGGCGGGATTATGTCTATGCCATGAAATTTATTGTGTCTACTCTTTTTCATGTGATATCTTTACCTCACGACCGACGGGTTGTGGCAGTTGATCAACTTTCATTCATTGACCCCACCTGGATTGCCTCCCTTAATGGTTCTTATATTCAGATAGTATCACCCCCTCCACAAGTCAATTATGTGGCGTTTTCGCCCATAGCTTCAACTTCTGATGACTTAGATCCAGTAGTTGACATGGTGATCTCCTTGATAGGGCTGTTAGACCCTGATCTCTTTACTCCTGTCGCAACCCTCGACATGGTGTCCTTCCAGAGTGTGTTTCTTCCATCAAATGAAGACCTCTTGGAAGCCATGACCGAGTTTTTTTCCCTTGACATGGTCTCCTTATAGAGCATTGTCATCTTGGAATCCATGATCAAGAAGACTTCGAGGATAGTTTTTTCTTCTCTGATGCAAACTCATTAAAAAAATGAAACAAAGGTCTTTGAGCATAGTTTTTTGATTTCAAGCTCGTTAAAAAATGAACCCACTTATGAGGATAGTTTTTGCGTCTCTGCATCAACCTCATTAAAAAATTAAACAAAGGTTACGAGCATAATTATTGTTTCTATGTAAAGCTTGTTAAAAAATGAAATAGTTTCCCCCCCCTCTATTTGAGTCAAGTCCTTTGTCTAGTATTTGAAGCTTCATTTCATTCTCATTTGCAGTTGTATGAAACGAAGCTTGGGGGGCAATAATTCCATCCTCTAGACTTCATGCTGAAGTAGAACCATTAGTTTCTTAAGCTGGGGGCTAAGTACCAACCATCCATGTGTTATGTGTTGGGAAGTTGCAAGCATAGTTTTCTGTGGTTCAAGATTGTGTAAAAATGAAACCACTTACCTCAAGCATAGTTTCCTCTGGTTCAAGCTTGTGTAAAAATGAAACCAGGTCCAAGCATAGTTTTTGTTTAGTTTTTAAGCATGTGTAAAAATAAAATCTATCCCAAGAATAGTTTTGTTTTGTTTTGAAGCTTGTGTAAAAATGAAAACAATATTTCTCATGCTCGTAAATACATGAGAATAAGTTACTGAGCTTAGTATTTTTTCTTTCTCGTGCTCGTAAATAAGTGAGAATGTAACCAAGTATACTTTTATCACTTTTTTGGACTCATAAAGGTTATACGAAAAAGGAACCCCCTGGAGTTCCCTTTAAGCTCTTTCAGACTCTCTAAACATGAAAAGATTGCCGAACGATCTTGTTATTTTCACGCTCGTTAAAGTATTTGAAGAAAATGTCCATTGAGTGATAGTTTATCTCTTTTTGGTCTCATCAGACTATTTTACAAAAAGGAACTGAGAGAGTTCTCTTTTTGAGTGTTTTTCAGACTCTATAGTCATGAAAAACCTTCGAGTTTTCTATCTTTGGACTTGTTAAACAAACATCGAAAGGCCCATATGGGACCAAAACACTCCTTCCTAGGGTTTGTTAAACATACTGCAAGGGACTTGTCTGAAGGATGAGCTTAAATTGACAAGCATATGTTATCCTTCTCAAGCTTGCGTAAAAATAAAGAGGTACTTGCCAGAAATGGTGGGTGAAAAAATTGGGAAAGAAATGTAGCTAAACCTGAATTATGTGGGAGAGTCACTTTTGAACATGACACCCTTTCACTCTCCTTATGTCTAGGTTGGAAAATCCACTTGTCTTTTGATCATACTTCTATAAGATTACAAATTGGTCTATGATCCCTGTTGTTGAGTCAATGTTTCCAATACAGTTGTCGTGTCGTCAATATGTTCAAAGAGAAGTTCAACCCGAAAAGCCTTCTATTGCGTTGGCCATTTTTGCAGTCTTTAAGCCTTCTATTCCATCGGCCATCCTTGAGTCAGTCCTAAATTACGTGTTTCTTTGATCTACATCAAATCTTGTTACTTGTTTCGTGTCATTTATGTGGGATACATTTAGGCCCTCCTATGATGAGTCGTTTCCTATCGACTTCAACTCATTATCTAGGAATTAGACTTAGAAACTAATTGGTACCTTGGAACTTGCATGCCTCAATGGCAGGTTTCCTCGCTTTCGACAGTGGATTTTCATTATTGACCCCTGATCGGGAGATTCCACCAAGTTTTCAACTTCAGCTCATTTATTCACATTCATTGGATTGTACTAGTGTACCTTGGATTCATTGACATTAATGGTGATTTCCCTCACACTTGTTAACGATATACACTAATGACCGGTAATCAAGTTGTTTCTACAATGTTCAACTTTATCACATGTATTCACATGGTTGGATTCGTACTATAGAGTGACGAAGATGAAGACCCTGGATATTTTCTAACAGATCTAGGTTGCGTTGGAGTATATTTAGTGTACTGTTGCATAGATCCACATTGTATGTCTAGTGGCTATGTTCAAATTTGAGTCTTTAACGCATAGATCCACAGTGTATTTCTGGTGGCTATGTTCAGATTTGAGTCATATCATCATGGATCCACAATGTATGTTTGGTGGCCATGACCCGTCTTACTTGACATGGATCTTCGCATGTCAGGATTTATGCTTTGATTCATTTGTACTCTGAGTATGGGAATGCCTACCTTAGTGATGATGTATTATTGTATTGTATTTCCTTGTTTGTTGGTAGGTTTTCGACCGATTGTTCCTTGTTCCCTACACACACTCAACAAAGTATTTCAGCTATCACTCTGTTCTAACTTCATACTTTGGAGGGCTCTTTATTATACATTATTTTCATCATCCCAATGACTGTTAATGATGTAAACCTATCTGTTTCCTTTAGAGGGGTCAATGGCCTGAGTTCCTGAAGAAAGAAGAGAGAACTTTTCCTGAGAAAAGAAGTTGCATTTTCCCATGTAAAAACCCTGTAAAAAAGGAAGTTCGTAGGTTGCTATATAGGCAGGGTGCGAGAATGCCTTTTTCTTGTAGGTTGCACCATAGCTGGGTTGTGAGAGGTTCGTAGGTTGCACTATAGGCAGGGTGCGAGAATGCTTACACCTGGGAAAAATGAGTGTTTTCTTGAATCTTCTAGAAGGAGAAACTTCCATGGTGAGGTGGCATCTGAATGGTTTGGATCTTAGTCACTTTCATGATTTAGTGGGATCATCCTAACCTCCTCACCTTATCCTCTTCAAATTATAAAAGGAGAGGAGTTCTCATGGAGAAAGTTAGCTTTGGTTGGCTTGGAATTATTAGCTTGGTTAGAGTGGCTTTGAGATTTTCTTTGTCAAGATAGATTGTGAGTAGCTATCAGATCCATGGTCTCAGAATCCTTGGAGCAAGAAGTGTGTGGGGAACGAAGGACAGTTGGAAGAGACCTTATGACATCAAGGCCATGGTTGTAATCTCTCTTTCACATTTAATATGATACAATAATATGATTATTTCCTATAAAGCTTGTTGTGTTTTATTGTATGATTCCTTGATGACATACATAGGTTTATATTGAGTTTATGCCATTACTATCACTTTGGTTGGTTGTGTTGTTTTGCAGGTTCATCATTGTATGATCGTTGGAACGGAGCTAGGATGGTGATGGCAAGAGGAAGAGACATTTAAATGGTATTTCACTCATCCCTCTTTAGTTAGTAAATTAAATATTTAAAACTTAAGGAAATCGTCATGTTCTAGATCTAGGTGGATCTAGGGAGATCAGTTAGTGTCCGCACCTACCGATTTGTCTGATAACACACACACACACATATATATATATATATATATATATATATATATATATATAGAGAGAGAGAGAGAGAGAGAGAGAGAGAGAGAATAAATAATAATGTTAATCTTCATTAATCTTGTGACAAGAAGGGGGTAAGCATTAAATTGACTTATAAAAGTCTTTTGGGCTAAAATTTTAAAAAGTGGAAATTATTGTTTTACTAATTATGCTAATTAAAAATTTATTCATTGAAAGAAAAAGGGAAAAAGGCATAAGTTTCCACACATGCCTTTTTGAGTTTAAATAAACAATGGAAAGAGGGAAATCTAAAATAATTAGGAAACTTGAAAAAAGAAGGAAACATAAAAATAGAGCAGAAACACAAGGAAAGAGTAGATAGTCTAACTTAGCAAGGTATCTAACATTTAATAACTTTCTAATTTAAGCTCAACTAGTAAATTAATAAGGGAGAAAGCCATTAAAAGTTGTAAGGGGATATGAGGACACCTAGGAGCGATTCTAGGAGTGCCTTTAGGAGAGTGAGGGAAATAGGGGTAATTAATTAATTAATGAAATTAATTTATGGAGGAATGAAGGGGATGGGTGACACTTGTACGGGGAGGATTTTTATGAATTAAATTATTAAACATCAAATTAATTGGGATTTTGGGAAAGGAAGGGACTTTGAAACTCTATATAATGGATGGAGGAAAAGGATGATGGATCTCTTCTATTATGCATAACTTTATGTTGCAAAAATTCATAGTTGAGTGACTTAGCTTATGGGAGTTGGGATACCCAACTCGGTGAGGAGTGCTAGCTCAGCCTGGCGAGGCGAGCTGTGAGCTAGTTGATTCTCTTATTAGTGTGCATGGCCCCTTTGTATCTTGGGGGGCTAAGTGGGAAGAAGAGTACCCCTAACGTTGGATGGAAGGTACCAGTGAAGTCTCATTGATCGACAAGTAGGATTTGCACGAAGCTTGCGGTAGATCAACTCAGAGGGGGCGATTGGGCAATGAAATAATTCCTTTATTTCTGCATGGTAGATTGTTAGTATGAATTATTCTCTTAGTTATGTGTGTTTAATTGGGTAAAGGAAATGATTGTATTAGTAGTCTAGTTGATGACTCAAATTCCCCCATAGCCTTTAGCTCATTATTGATTTCCCATGGCATTCGATCCCTGCATGTCTTAACCATATGGTGGTTTATTGATTATGATTAATGCAGTTTATTTTTTCCTTCGTTGCTATTTCCTCAGTCCACGCTTGAGCAGTTGGCCAGGAGCCTAATATACGGTCATTGCTTCGGTGTTAGTAGACCTATGGCTCTCAACGCCCTGCTTTTCTGTTCGTGGATAATGAGCGATGAATGTTTCTACCCACTCGTCTACCCCTTTTTATTGTTCTTGGATGATCGGTGAACTCTGCATCTTGTTGGATTGATCATCTCTGTAATAGCTTGGGACGAGTTTGTCTTCATTTTAAATTGCTTAAAATTTTGTATAATCTCTGTGATGAATGTGATTTTCCCTATGGATTCTTACGCCTTACCCAACGATTCAGTATTTATAGAAGAGTTGTCCATTAAAAGAGCTTTTGTGTATTCCCTTTTCATACAATGATTAGCGATGTGTTCAATTTTTATTAAACGATTGTTGTTCACTCTATATTCATTCAACAATTGTTGTATGGTTTACTCCTCTACTTACTTGTTAGTTGATCGCAGTGTTGTAACTTATTGATAGAATAATATTAAGTTGATCTTGAGTCAAATATTTCGATCAAATTTTATTCTGAAAATATTGTTAAACACATGTGCACATGAATTGAATGCTTTAAATGATTTAAATTATACATGAAGGGGATAATTTTGAAGATCACTTAGATTGTTGTACCAATATTGAATACATTGTTAGTTAATTTGTCATACCGTATGATTGACTTAAGGCGAAACAATGTAAATATTTGGATCTCTGTTTTTATTAATGTTGGATGATCTCCATGAATTGAGGTATAATCCTTGATGAAAAGTGTGGATGTATAACCCTTGCCGAATAACATTTTTGTTGTGTACATTTATCGAGTAACTACTCGTTGTGTAATGCTTCCTTGTCAAATGGATGTGGTTTAAACGTTTTAGAGAAGCTAGCTGAACAAACGCCAAATTTCTCCTCCATGTTAGCTCACGCATGCTTATGTGTACTTAGCATCCAAGCGTGGCACTGCTAGTTGCTTTAGCTATCTGGATTGACTGAACTTACTCCTTACCATAGTTTACGGTCGGATTGAGTTTTGTTTGTTGTTACAGAGATTATTTTATTACAAAGAATATTTCATTACACAGATTATTTTATTACACGGAATATTTCATTACAAAAATTATTTTATTATAGAGAGTATTTTATTACACGGATTACTTTATTACATGGATTGCATGGATTATTTTATTACACCAATTTTTACTATTACAAAGATTTTATTTCATTAATGTTACATATATTTTATTACCACGAAATTCCATTAAAGATGACTGTTTTTACTGCCTTAAAGTATATGATATGCCATTATAATGTAGCCTATGTTTTTCTAGTGTGTGGTACAATGATTGCCATTAAATTTTGAGTGTGTTTGTTGTTGAATGGGCATGATTTGCCATCAATTATGTACAACGTTTTGGCTTTAAAATTGTGAATACGTTGTTGTTGAATGACCACGAGTTGATCCTTCTGCACTTTTGTATTGTCTTTTTATCCTCCTTCAAATTGAGGGTAACCAACATTCTCACTACCAAACATTAATTGCTATAGCCATGCTATTGGTCATGTTAATTGCTATGTTAATTGCCATGTTAATTGCCAAGTTAATTATTGTAGCGATGTTAATTATTAGCAGTTTCATTCTTAATATTAATTGCTATAGCAATGTTAATTGATACAGTGAGGTTACTGATCATGTTAATTTCCATGTTAATTGCAATATTAATTGTTATGTTAATTGCCATGTTAAATTGCTATAGCAATGTTAATAGTCAAAAACATCCTTCTTAATGTTAATAGACAACTAGTATTGTTAGTTCGATCAATATAGCTAGACGACATGTTGAGATTTAGCTTTTCATGAGTGTTATAATGGTATAATTCTACGTTAAGTTTGTTAATGTTTTTATTTAAAGTTAATGGCTAGTTAGATTGAGATTTTGGATTAATTTAGAATTTTCCAGTTAGATTGTAATAATGATTAAAATTAGATTGGTGAGTAAAGACTAAATTGAAAATTTTAGACTTGCTAATTTGATTTATAATTGAGGTTAGATTGTGTTTATTGTTTATAGTCTAGTATTGATTACTTAGACTTTCTATATTGATTGTATTTAACATTAAATTAGTAGGTTCATGAATGACTGATTGTAATTTAGATGTGCCCCTTTTAGAATGGTAACTAATGTTAAAATAGATTGTAATCATTGACTAGTTCAAAATGGGTGATTGGTTGGGTCATTGACGATGTCATGTATTGTCTTGTGTCATCCCTTGTCATCATCCTCTGGCATTTTGTCGACCTATTTTTGGGGTATGGGTGTGGTTTTCCTTTCGGTATTCGTTTTCTAGCACGTCAAATTTATCTAGAGTCCTTGTTCCAGATAGGATGTGTTGTACCAAGGTTATTGACGCATCTATCATCTGGGGACGACATGATTCCTGATGAGGGGATCATGGCATGACCTCTTGGATAGCGGAGATTAAGAACTTGGCCAAATTTAGTGTGTTTTGTGTGAGTGTGCACGAGCATGGCAAGTTGATTTAAGCTCATGGGTGGAACACCTTCATGCATTTGGTTCACGCACCTTGAGGTTATAGTCTTGTTCATAAAGGTTGTAGTGTCTGGAGGGGATGTTGTCCATTAATATTGTAGGCATGTCTTGTTTGCATTGGGTGGGTAGTCATTTTCTTATTGTTGTCTACGCACGTTTTGCCCAGTTTCTCTTGTGCCAGTGTGGGGAGTCATAGTAGCCTATTGCCTGGACTGTGCGCTTGCATTTGTCATAAGTAGTGTGGTTAACAATTGTTTTCATCACCATATTTACTTTCAAACAAAAAAAAAAAATGTACTTTTGCTTCGCTTGTATTCGTAACTTAGGGGTTCTGACATGTGGTATCAGAGCAGGGTTCAACCCAAGACTTGGGATCACTACGGATTTCATTGTTATGATTTAATTATAATGTTTCTAATTGAGTGGACTTGTATCCATGCAAGTAATCATGGTTAGTTGACACCACAGAGGCAGATGATGGGGTCCTAGGGGAGGAAGCACGATGCCTCCAACAACATCCACGCTTGAGGGGGTCAACCCCCATGGAGACGAATAGGTTGTTGGGCAGGAGAAGATAGTGGTGGGTGATGTGGTTGGGCTGATGAGGTCTTTTCAGTGGATGTCTGAGGCACTGATCATTTGTTTGGTGAGAGATGAGGCAAGGGCATTGGCACCCATTGAGGGTCCACCGCATATTCTGGTTGGTACTGGTAGCATTCACCATGAGCTTGAGAAGGTCAAATTTCAAGAGTTCTTTGGTGCCCCAGAAAGCACAGCTTCCGAGGCATGGTTGGAGAATATGGAGATGTGCTTTTCACTTCACAGCTATACCTCCAACATGAAGTTCCGCATGGTGGTATTTCAACTGAAGGGGATCTCTCTTATCTGGTGGAAGACACTCCTTCCACAACTGAACATGGTCGTCGATGATGTGTCATGGGAACTTTTCGATGAATGATTTCGAGAGAGGTACCTATCAGAGAAATTCAATGAGCATCAGCTCAATGAGTTCAATGTCTTATGACAGGGCGGTCGTACGGTGCCCGAGTATGAGGCTCATTACATGGAGTTTCTTTAGTATGGTCCACATCTTAATACAAAGAAACTCAAGGTCAACGGGTTCATGTTTGTCCTTAATGGCAACATACGTGCAAAGGTTAGGATTCTGATGCCTTAGACCTTGCACGATGTGGTCCAAAAGGCCCTCATTGCAGAGCAGGAGCTGATCAGTGGGGGTTAGGGAAGGAATCCAGTGAGACTAGCAGGGAATGTGTCATCTGGTGCACAGCAGCATCAGACACTAGCCAGACATATGCAAGGATATCGTGGCTTCCAAAGGGGATCCGTGAGATCGGAAGAGCGGTTCAGCAGGAATGCCGAGACCGATCTCG
>CBVK0100005716.1:0-15286 GCA_900067695.1 Picea abies
AAACAACATGACATCAACCCATAACGCCTCATAATCAAAATCAAATGTTTTAAAAGCACAATAATCTGGATCACTTGTGAGCAAGTGTCCTCAAAGAATAATTTTGCTCAGTGTGCAAGAACGCAATGTTACATTACAGAAATTCATAACTTTAGGTGAAATATAACTTAAAATAGCACTAGGGTCGATCAAAATAGATATTGGTTCATTATTTAGCATACCTTCTACTTCCACCATGGAAGTATGATGATCTTGTTGTCTATTCTTCAATGTTGCGCTAATTTTAGGATTGTTCCTTACTATCTCATAAATTGTAGAAGCTTCATGAACATTATGCAGGTTGTTGTTGGTTTTCTTCATGAGTAAAAAATCCTTATAATAATGTGGGTCACCACATTCCCAACACTTCAAATGTTCTCTTTAAGCTGTATTTTTATTAGAAAAAGTAACTCGTTATTTTTCCTTATTATGTGATTGATTATAAGTCTTATTACCTTTATAATTATTCCCTTGATAACCTAGTTGATTATTTCCAAAAAAATTATTGTAAAATTTAGTTCCTTTTCCTTTTTGTACAAATTTATTACACTTTTTATCTTTCCAATTATTCACATTCGGAATTTTGTTTTTATTTTGTTCATAAATGAAATTTTCTTTCCTCATTGCTTCTTCTAATTCTTGGGTTATCATAGTCAATTATTTCTTTATAAATATAAGGTAGAAAGCTTATAAACCATTGAATATTTGGATTTTCAGCAACAATATAAGTCACATAACACAACAAAATTAAGAACTTACTGCATATATCCTTCATTGTCATACTTCTTAATTTTAAATCATAAAATTCCTTAGCCTATTCTTCGTAATGTTCTCACAAGTATTGTATTTTAAAATATTTCTTAAAATTTATCCAAGTTAAATATTGTTATTTAATGTGTTTTACCTTTTTTATATGTTTCCATTAGATATCATCTTTCCTAATCAAGTTATATATTTCTATTTTCACTTTTAATTCACTAGAACAATTGTATATTTGGAAGTATTTCTTCATTCCTAAAATCCATGCTTCAACCTCTTCTCATATTTCAATTTCACCATTGAACAGAAGGGGGTTTGATCTTTTTAAATTCCCCAATGATTTCATCACAAGACTTGTGTTTCTTTTTAGGTTTCAGTTGATTACTATCACTTCTTTCACTTGAATCTTATAAATTTTTGTTTTCTTTTATTATTTAATTTATCATTAGTAGATTCAGTGTTAGTATCTGAAGATTTTTGTTTCCTTGATTTTCATTTACATGTTTTTTTTATGATTTCATTAGAGCCAAATTATTCATTCTTAAGGTTTTCATGATCATGTAATTTGTTTAATAACACATCATTTAACTCTTCTTGAGATTTCAGGATATGTTCATTATCAACTTTCACACTTTGTACTTATTCCTTAAAACTTTTAACTGTTTGTAACATTTCTGACTGGTTATCATTTCTACTTTCATTTAGATTTACCCAGATATTCTCCTCATTAAATTTTTCTTGTTCGATATTATTTTGTGGTTTGGGGAGAGAACCCCCTTCTCCTGAAATCAATTTTTTTTTCCTTCTTTATATAGAAATACAACAATAAAATTTTCCTTTCTCCCTGTATATAATAAGTGAGAAGAAAATTGACAAATTGTATTAGTCTACTTTGAAAACAAAAACAAAGAGTATGACTTCCTACTAATGTGTGTGTGTGTGTGTGTGTAATATGTTTATTATGTTGATCCTGGATCTAGGTGGATAACTGTGGTGACACACCTATTCCACTAGCGTGAAAAACTGTCTTCCACCTTGGTAGTTTTTTTTTTCAATTTTCATGCCCCAAACTTCCAGGACCATTTTGAGGCTCTAAACAATGTTTTCAAGGATCACCAGAGTCACATTATAGGATTTAGCCAGAGTGTGACAACAAAAGGTGTATTCCTCTTTTATAAATTTCTAATGAACTATTATTCACCCCAAACAGAGATCGTATGCCAAAGTTACACCCCCAGGAAGTTGATACACCAAACTACCAAAAAAGGGGTCCACAAAAGTATTGGATTTTCATCTTCCGGGGTTAGGGTTTTAGATTCTATTTATAATAAAAATGATTTTGGAGCCTCATTTTAAAATCATATTGTTGCGAATGTGAGTATTTGTCACATCTCTTCTTGGAGATAAACTCCACCATTCTAGTAAGTTTTTCAATTCGTATTTCTACAATTTCGTACATTTCACTTATTAATAAAAATTGTGTATTAATGTATCTCTATGTTGATGGTTTCATCTATGATATATTTATGTTATATTATTGGATATTTGATATATCTTTGTAAATTTGTTTATTACATCTCAACTCTCATTTCGTGAAGAAAATAATTTAGATCAGTGGTATCAGAGTAGACTCCTCTTGATAATTTTTTAGTGCATGTACCCGAGGAGGTCTGAGTATAGAAAGTTGGGTCTCAACCTTGTATTTATTGAGGAAAATTTATCTCACACACCAAAGAAACCCTCCATGGAAGAATAAAATAAAAACAACAAAGAGTAAGATTCTATTAATCTATTGCTTGAGAAAGCGTTCACGTGACAGAGGGATGAAATGATAGAAAATTTTTCCCACATCCTTCAATGCACACCAATAAAAAAAGGCACATATTCATCAAGCAGCTTGTAGGCACCTCTCCTTTCAAGGTACAAGTTAATTTTGATATTCCCATAATTGAAGGACAGATAGATGCAAATGCCCTAGAAAATTTGTTAAATCTGCTAGAACGTTATTTCTCTATTCATAATTTCCCCGACAGGGAAAACATCACCTTCGCACTCCTTAAGGATCTCCCCCATGTAAAAAATTGGTGGGAAAATTACTACAAGAAAAGTTCCACAGAGGATTCTAGAATATATGGGGTCGAGCCCACTTGATATTTTTTTGTGTGTGTGGTCAAAGACCAATATTACCTGGTTGGAAACTATGACAACCATTACATGAGATGGACCACATTATGAAAAGAAAGGGGCCAAGCAATGCCAAAGTTCACCAATACCTTCCATACCTTGTGCACCAAGCTGGGTATGAAAGACTTCGAGGGACATCTGGTTCTGAAATACAGTGGGTATCTACACAGATACATCCAGACTGAAATGGATTTTCTAGACATCACATCAATCAGTGTTTCTCACCAATATGTTGTTAAAATTGACCATAAATTTAAGCACCATAACAAGAGGGAGTTCAAGTTTACAAATATGCAACAAGAAAAGTATGGTAAATATGGAGCTAATAGACAACCTTCAAAAAACTAGTCGAAGCCATGGGAAAAGAAGGGTAATGGAAATACAAAGAAGGAAACTGGAAAATGTTGTGATTTCCACAAAATCTTCTAGAACAACAACGATGAATGGCACTCAAAAAATTCATTGGTGGACGATTTCAAAGACAAGGAGTTGAACCATGATTCAAAATTTGATTCAGAAAATACTGATAGAAAGTAGATCGTTGACACAGACCCCACTGCTATTGTCATGACCGCAACAATTCAACCAGAAGAACCAACAGATCCTGAAGAGAGGGAGTGTCTTTTTAATTCAAATATGTGGGTGAAGTGGACCCCATTCCATTTTATTGTTTATAGTGGAAGCCAGAAAAACCTCATCTCAGCATAGGTCATCAAACATTTACGATTGTTGATAACACCATACCCGCAACCATACAACATCAGGTGACTTTTCCAAAGATCAAATCTTTGTATCAACCAGCAGTGAGGATTTTCATATGGCATCGAGCCCTTTAAGGATGAGGTATTATGTGATGTTGCCTCGTTGGATTTATGTGATGTTCTCTTGGGCTAGCAATATATGTGGAAGCACCATGTTGTTTATGAGTCTCTACCCCATAGTGTCATTGTTACTCTAGGGGTTCATCTCTACAAAATACCATAGGTATTTCCAATTACTTTCCAACCTAAATAATTCCTCAAGGTATTATCTCATACTACAAAATTAACCTTCTTCACAATATGTTTAAAAGGTGAACAAAAGGACATTACAACCACTATAGCCTCAACCCAAGCACCTTCTATTCAACAGAAGCAGGTCGAAAAGGTTTCAACAAAGCCCAAAGATTCCTTAATCACACATTCATCTCATGTATCTTGATATTTTTAACAGACTCAACCCGTCCAACAACAATTTTGTGATAGCCTTCAACAAACTAAGCAGAAAAAACATCTCCAGCAAGGCAAGCAACTCACCAAGGTTCAGGTTTTGAAAATGCTTCGCCCTCCCCTCTAGGAGCTCTACACAATGGATACCATTGCTTCCTGATGAGGGAGGATTGATCTAGGTGGATGTTGATGGCCACCCACCTATTCCATTGGCTCGAAAAATAGTCTTCCACCTTGGCAGTTTTTTTTATTTCTAGTTTTCAGGTCTTGAACTTCCATGGTCATTTTGAGGCTCTAAAAAATGTTTTAGGGATTTTCACAATCACATTGTGGGACTTGTCCAAAGTGTGACAAAAAAATGTGTATTCCTTTGATAAACCTTTCAAATGAGCTATCTTGCGCCCCAAACGGAGATCGTATGTCAAAGTTACACCCCCGAGAAGTTGATACACCAAACTAGCTAAAACAAGGTCCACAAAATTGTTGGCTTTTCATATTCTGGGGTTAGGGTTTTGGATTTTATTTATGATAAAAAATCCTTTGGATCCTCATTGTAAAATCATCTTCTTGCGAATGTGAGTAGTTGTCACATCTCCTCTCGAAGATAAGTTTCCACCATTTTAGCAAGTCTTTCACTCTGCATTTCTACAGTTTTGTACATTTCACTTATTAATATAAATTGTGTGTTATTATATCTCTGTGTTTATGGTTGCATCTCTGATATATTTTTGTTATCTTAATGGATGTCTGACATATCTCTGTACATTTATTTATTATATCTCTTCTCTCATTTTATGCCAAAAATAATTCAAATCAATCCCTCTTAGGCCAAGTGCTGAAACCTTAGCTCTGATACCATATTGTCACATCCAAAAATACACTCATAATTTTTTTTAATTTTTATGATCTAATTTTGATATCTCTAAATTCATACAAGGAGGGTAGTTCATATACGATATTTAAAATACACGTGGCTGATAGTCCTCGTGCTAATGCTATGTTGTTGTATGGAATTTGCTAACAATGACACCAATTGTCAAAGTTAAATCTTAAGGTAAAGTATCTAATTGATGAAAACATATTTACTTAATTTAGTAGATTTCTATAAGCCTTGTAATAAATCCTTGTGTTCTACAGTAAGCAATTAAAACATGTTTATGGTTTATTTCCATATACAATATATGGTAAGTTATTTAAGTCTCTAAATAAATTGAGGTACTTGTAACCCTAGTACCTAAATGTTACACTTGTCTTGTTTAAAATGCCTATGATATGACCATATTTTATCCACCTACATACAACACTGAATGCACTCTTAACTAAATTGCGCTACTTTCAAAGTAATACTTTACTTCGTGGAAGAGGTTGGTGTGTATCATCAGACTACTAATTGGGGAAATGTAAGGTTGGATTGCCACCGTTCAAAGGGTACTAGTGTCCACGAGATATACTACCAAATGTTTGAAAAGTACATTTTTGAAAATTGCAAGGGATTTGTTTCATTATTACTTGTTCGAATATTCTAACGCAGATTCTTCTCCTCGCACCTGATCTGTAGTAGAGTGTGACTCTTCTAGCGAAAGCTCTACTCCATGTGGCCTTTCATACTATAATCCCTTGCTCTATAATTTCTTTATGTATCCCATATGCTCTTTTGTACCCAACATTCAAACTCTTTGTACCCAGTATTCTGTCGTATTCTCGCTAATAGTTATCGTATTCTCGCTAATAGTTATTATAATTATTCTCTTTAGGTGAACTTGGATTTATTGAAAAATTTATGTTAGGGAGGACTTGTTTTACGTATTTTGACCGCTTTCATTCTCCAATGTGGGTTGCATCGAATGATAAAAATCATTTCACCGTCTCTGTGATTACGGTTTGAATCGATGGAGTATTAAAATATGTTATGTTGGTCTATTCTGCATATGGTAAGATTTTTGGTTTCTTTTACGATTTACCCGTCATATATATACTTGTCTTTTGCAACCAATGTGCCAATAGCATGATTTTTTTCATCAAACTTGCAGGTTTATTCTATTGTTTTAAAACATGATAACGGTAGTCGGTCTTGTTCGTTGGTCTTGTTGGATATGGCGTCCAAGTGAAATACTCAAATGATTGTAAGCTTCCAAGTCCCCTTTTTTATATACTTTTTAATTTTTTTTACAACCAGGTTAACCAAAAATTGTTAAATATCTCCATCACTTCCAGGTATGGATATTCTATTGTTTACTCCATCACTTCCAGGTATGCATATTCTATTGTTTACTGTGATTTCAACAGAGGGATTATAATTAAATTATTCCTTGTATTCCTTACAGGAATTTCAAAGTTTAGTGTTCGGAAGGGAAATATATTTCATCTTGGGATCAATTCGGATTGGGATTATGAATATTTTTAGTAAACCCTTTTGTAACAAAGTCGAATGATTCTATATTAACTGGACATTATTTTGAACGAATTTTCATTACTGTATAAGATTCATACAAGGATTTATTTCCTTTCTTTTATATTATATACAGAGTCATATTATCTCTCTGATTTGGCATCAATGTTTGTGTTATTTTCTTTTTGTAACATACATAGTAACATTTTTATTCCCTCGTTTTGGCATGTTAAATAGTAATATAATTTGTTCCTTTGTGTTTCCTATACAAATAATAATATAAATTGTTTCTTCTTTTTGGATTTATACACAGAGATTATTCTATCTCTCTATTTAATTATAATTTGTTTTCCAATATATGGAAACTTAACAATATAAATTATTTTAGTTTCTAAGGAAATTGTTCTGATAATTATTGAATATGTATATGGTTATGGATTTATGAGAATCGATAGTTTAATTATACTAGCTCATCGTCGATTCCCTTATTCTTTTTAATGGCCATCATTGACTATGTAAATCAAATATGTTCTTCCTATTTAACTAGAACAATTTCCATAACACTTATGCACTATCGAGATTGATGCTTGTACACTGAGAGTACGTTCAACGATTAACTCCTTTAAAAGGTTTAGTTTTTTTGTAGATGTTTTAGACACATATTATTATGGGTAAAATTGAAACATTTGGTAATATAAAATACAAAATAATTTCATAATGTCTTTCGATAATAAAACTCAAATTAGAACCACACTTTTCTAGAAACATAAATTGTAATTCTAATTTTTTTTCCTCAACATATTGATAATATTTAATAAAATAAAAGAGAATATAACATGTACGATTCTCGCAATCAAGGAAATGGATAAAAATGATCTGAAGGTTGTCATTCCACCCAACCAAAATCCATAAAAATGAAACTCACTTGCTCTGAATACCCTCGAGCATGATCATTGAACCACAAGGATGAAGACTGTAGCTCTTTATTATGTAAAACTTACTTCATAAATTCACAAATTTCATTCTCTAGTATATTTCTCAATTATGTGAGCCTCCTGCTCAATTGATGTGAAATATTTTTTATTCACCTTCCTAGGACTTATGGTCATTAATGAGCCACCCCCTCAACTCTAAATCTCACTTGAGTTTTACCATATTTTCTGTGAATATGCCCCCTGCATCACTTGAGCTCGAATCAAGCTATTTTCCACTTGGTATTTCATAGTATGTCACTTGTCATTCTTCCTTGTGGGTCATCAATCACTCTTTAACGATTACCTTCATATTGTTTTTTCCTTTTTTTTTATTTAATAAATTCTCGAAATGTCTTTACAAATGTTTCAACCACCCTGGTCAAACTTTAGTCAATCAATAGTTCAATACATAAATATAACAAAGTCTTAATAATTTCAAAATTCGGGATATTACATTTGTAGTAAAGGATTTTGGATTAACAAATGCTCGAGCCTCTTTCATGTGTTTAAAGAATAATATTTTAACTAAATAGATAGATAAATTTGTTATTGTTTTTATTGATGATATATTGGTATATTCAAAAAATGAACAAGAACATTAAGAACATTTAATAATAATTTTACAAGTGTTAAGGGATCACAAATTATATGTTAAGATTAGTAAATGTGAATTTTATAAAGATAAAATATAGTATTTGGAACATGTTATTTCTAGAGAGGGAATTTATGTCGACCTATATAAAATTAAAGCTATAATGGAATGGCATCTTCCCAAGGACTTATTGATATAATATATTTTATGGGAACTATCGGTTATTACCGAAGATTTATTGAAGGTTTTAAAAAAATTGTGTATCCTATAACCTCATTACAAAAGAAAGGAATACAATTTGATTACACAAAAAAAATCTCAAGAAAGTTTTAATAAACTAAAACACCTCTTAACTACCGCTCCTATACTAAAAATTGCAAATTCATATAAATATTTTGTTGTATGTATGGATGCTTGCAAGGAAGGATTAGGAGCAGTGTTGATGAAAGAAACTTATGTGGTAGCTTATGAATCTATAAATCTTAAGGAACATGAAAAGAATTGCGCTACTCATGATTTAGAGTTAGTTGTTATAATTCATTCCCTTAAGACGCGACGACATTATCTTATAGGAAGAATATATTTGTTGATGTATGATAATATTATTTTAAAATACGTATTTGATCAACAAAATAGAAATGCTCAACAAGCTAGATGGTTAACATTCCTAAGCGGATATGATTTTGAAATAAAACATATTAAGGGTAAAGAAAATAAAGTTGTCGATGCTTTAAGTTGTCATGCAAATTTAGTCTACATGACCACAAGTAGCAGTTATGAGACATATTTGGAAGATAAAATCAAGACAGTTGCCGAAAATGATGAAAACTATCAAAATTTAAAAAGAAATATAATAAAATCTGAAGTTGGAAATGAAGAATGAGATTATAGAATAAATAGAAATGGATTATTAATGTATAAAAGAAGATTATACATATGTGATTTAAATGAAATGAAATTATTAATATTGAATAAAATGCACAAAAACTATATTTTTGACACCCTTGATACCAGAAAATGATTACTATGTTAAGAAAGGAATTTTTTTGTCCAAACATGAAAAGTGAAGTAACATAGTATTTGGAAAGATGTATGGAATGCCAGTCGGTAAAAACTAAGCATAAGCACCCAACATGCTTATTACAGCCTCTATCTATTCTAGAATGGAAATGGGAGGTTATTAGTATGAATTTTATAACAGAATTACCTAAAAATAATAAACAAACTGATTCTATTATGGTTTTTGTTGATAAACTAAAAAAAACAATGCATTTTATTCCTATTAAGTCCACTTATAAAGCGTAAAGTTGTGCATAAATTTGTACTTTTTTATTACATGGTGTACATAAAGTTATAATTTTTTATAGAGATGCTAAGTTTACACATACATTTTGGAAATATTTGTTTAAAGGTTTGGACACAAAATTAAACTCTAGCACTGCATATCATCCATAAAGAGATGGTAAGACTAAAAGGGTAAACCGATTTTTAGAGGATATTCTCATAATATGTGTAATGGATAATCCTACTAAATGGGAAGAGTATTTACATCTTGTTGAATTTGTTTATAACAATCATTTTCAAGCTTCATCTAAATTAAGTTCAATTTAAATACTTTATGGACGATAATATAACACTCCAATTTATTGGAGTAGTCCAATGGATAAATTAATGTTAGTTCTCGATATGTTAACTTATGTTGGAATGAATATAAGGTCTCAAAAAATAAAGGAATGAAGTTTTTATTACAACACATACATTAATGAAATCTTATGAAATCATAATGTCCAGTTAACATATAGTCTCATGAATCTGTTACAAAAAAAATATCCTAAAATTTCATAACAAAAATCCGATATAGTAACAGACTGAAACTTATATACTTTTCATCTCAAGCGTTAAGCTTTGAAAATACCAATAATTCATGAGAGTAACAATATAACTTTAATGTAAAATCTCACTCTTGTGTGTACTGAGTGAACTTATTCTTTGAGGACACTTGGGTGCAAGTGATCTGATTCTTTATATGATTGGTTGTTTTGATTATGATTATGAGATATTGAGGATTTGATGATATGTTATTATTGTTGTATTTACATTGACAGGTACTATAGATTGGGTTCTCCTGAGTGTGTAGGACTATGGACATTAGAGGATGTCGAGGCATCGATCAAACTCCTTGGACTTTGGATCGAGTCTAGGAGTGGACTGTTAGGGTTTGAATATTGTTGATGTGATTTATGTACATATGATTAGATATTATGATGTTGATTGTTATTGATGACATGATTCATTGATAGATGCACGCTGACAATAGCTTGCCGACAAGACTCACATTTGGAGTAAAGGGGTCACGCATGAAAACCATAGACATTGAGCAAGAGGTGTGGTAGCAGCCTTGCCACAACCTACTATCATTTATGTTGTGGCTCAAACTGTAGTTTAACGAATGCCTAGTTCGAGAAACGCGTAATTCCATGAGGGAAGATTGTGACAGTCTCTCACAAGGATTCTAAGGGGTGCGCAATAAGGCAGGGTCCTTATTCCTTAAAATCCCTTAGTCTCCCACAATATCACCTAATGGATTACTGAATCCAAAGGTTTGACATATACCAAATTTAGTGAAGAGGCTAGTATCACCCTTGGAGCACATAGTGTGTTTTGAAGGCCACGTCGCACAAATAAAACAGAAAGAGGAAAGTGGCACCCTCCGAGCACGTAGTGTATCCTGAAGGGCACATCGTGATGTTAACTATGGTAATTTAATAAACCTAGTGCCTAGAAAACTATGCCTCCTTAGGACATGGTCATCCTTAAACTGAATGATGGAATGAGTAAAGTTTCATAACAAATTTTCCCTTAAAAACTGTCGCCAAGCCTAGTGAATTTAAAACCTAGGTCTAAGTAGAACCTATGATAAAAAAAAAAAAACTAATTAGACATATAACAAGAAGGGGGTAAAGAAAATTCAATCTTTATTAATTAAAAAAAAACTAATTAGACATATAACAAGAAGGGGGTAAAGAAAATTCAATCTTTATTAATTAAAGTAAAAATTTTAATGAAGTTTTAATTACTAAAGGAGGGTAAATGGTTGTTTGTCTAAACTTGTTAATTCTAAACTTAATTAAAAAGAGGGAAAATTAAAGAAAAAGGGAAACTTAAATACAAGGGGGAATGTCTAACTTAGTAAGGAATCTAGCCTTTCGAACTCTCTATTTATTTACTGAACTAGGATTTAAGTAAGGCGTAAGTCATTTAATAATTGTAATGGAATAATGAGACACCGAGGAGTGCTTTTAGGAATGCTTTTAGGTGGGTGAGGGAAATAGAAAAATTTAATTAATTATTAAATTGATTTTCTGGTGCAATTAGGGGATCAAGAGACATGTGTGCGGGGGAGGTTTTTCCTAATTAAATAAATGAAAAATGAATCTTATGAGGGCTTGTAAAACTAATCACTTGAAAACTCTATAAAAAGGATGACAGAGGAGGAGTATGGATATCGTCTGGTATGCGTAAGGTTAAGCTGCCGGAATTTTATCTTGACTAAAATTTTCTTGTGGTAGTTGGGGATGCCCATCTCAGACAATGACTGGTAGCTCGACCATACGAAGCGAGATGGGAAGCTATCATTTTATGGTATTGTGTGTTTTTCCACTTTGTGGCTCTGGGGGCTCAGGGTAAGAAGATTACCCCTAGCATTGATTGGGAGGTACTGGTGAGGTCTCATTGGTTGGAAAGTAGGAGCTGGATGGAGCACGCGTGGGACATCAACTACGAACCATCTCACTTGGCTATGGTACACATGTGTATAATTTGTATTGAATAGTTGTTAAATTCTTGTATGTGTGTTTCTGTAACGTCGAAGAATGCACGCATTGATGGTGTTAAAAGAAAAAGATTTGTTTATTTTCTACATATGAATATTTATCTGGGTTATAGCGCACATTTGTGATTTGTCGAAAGGTAGCTAAAGTTTTGTTTATGCGCCTTCTTGTTTCGCCAGTATTTAGTTGTGATTGAATGCTTTGGTTCATTGCATTTTTAATTGAATTTATGGTCTCAACATCCTTGTTTCCTCTTGAACCTTATGAGAAAGGGATGTGGGAGTCTTGAATGTGAGGGAGTCATGGAATTTTTTATTGTCCCTGCTTTTTATTTACCTCGCTTAAAATAACTCTTAGGTGACGATGTTCCTAGTAGTAGTAGTTGTGATCGATTTGGTATAGTGTCTGAACAAAAATTCTTGAACCTCTTTAGTGGAATTGTCCGTGATTTTCCTCTGCTTAGAAATGCACCTAATCAACTCTATGCTTTCGAACATTCGAGAGTTAGACGTTAAAACTTACCCAAATTCAAAGTAATGTTATTAATAGGAATTGAAATGAGGTCGAAAGGAGGGTGATGAGAGAGAAATATGAAGAAGAATATCATCCATTGGTCGGGTTGTTGGAAAAATATATAAAAATATTGTTGCAGATCCGAGCTCTGTATTTTCTTACGAAAATTAACCATTCATAGAGACAGGTGCAGCCACTTCAAGCGTAAAAAGTCTTATGTTTACTGTGGTGAAACAAAAACAACTCAAATATGGGCCATGGAGTTGGATTAAACGCCTGGTATACATGAAGATAAAATTTCCTACGAGATTTTCATTGGTCGATAACTTTTCCAGGCACTCTATTCAAAGAAGTATGACCTCCTTACTTTTTTATAGACAAGAGAGACTCATGAATGAATCAATCATTTCAAACGCTCCTATATTGTTTGGATTTTGGGTTCTTACCAACATATTCTCAATTTAAAAACTGCCACGAACCCTTTAGAACCTGCACAACGCCTTAATGGCGGATCTCCTTGCCATGACTTCCCTTAGAGGACTGCCTCAACGCCTTAATGGCGGATCTCCTTGCCATGACTTCCCTTAGAGGACTGCCTCGAACTGTAGTTCTCAGTGAATTTTCTTAACATTTGTCTTTCCATCACGCTTTTTTGTTAAAGTCTGTTAGTGAACTGTCATATACTCTGATCATTTTCCTTCTCAGTGCCACGACCGCTGCCCCTCTGCATGGACAATTGTCCCCTACATTTTCCTCCTACCTCCACGCCTCGATATCCTCCCTTCTGTGGTGCTTGGGCATGTGCCTCAGCAAAGGTTTTGGGCGCCAATACTTGCGTCCACTCCAGGATTATATTCGTTGTTTAATAGTTTATTTGTGTGCATTTATTACTGAATCATGGGAATTGTGTAATAGCTTAATTTGTTTTAGATCAACGCCTAAATTCAAGAACAGGTGGAATGGACATATAAATTTAATTTCTTTTTGTTTTTATCGTTTAGACAGTGCAATAAATTTGAGAATAGGTGGACTGAAAACATGAGTAGAATGGGCCTGGAATAGTTATTCTTGTTTTAAAACAGTGCCCTAAATTTTAGGAACAAGTGAATGGAAGTATGAGTCTATTTGTTGTAATAGTTTTTATATATGCATGTTTTATTAACAGGGCAGTGTAAATCTTAATGTTCGGTTGACTATTTTAGAACAACACATATAATGGCAGTACATTTTTAATTGTTTTGTTGATCTGTTTTAGAAAAGCATCTATAATGGCGGGAAATTTTTATTGTTTTAACAGCACCAGGTGGATTTATAACTGCCAATAATGGAAGTGGAGATTATAGTTTCCTTAAGTAAATTTTCTGTTGTTTTTATAACTGGCCCTAAGTAAGCTACGCATTGTTAAATTTAAGAAAAGCATTGTTTATTTTATATTTTAAGAAAAGCACTATTGTATTTTATTTTTAAGAAAAGCATTGCTGTATTTAATTTAAGCTTGTGATATTTTAGAAGGGTATTGTTGTATTCAGCATGGATTAGTCTTAGTATATTTTAAAAGAAGGTAGCTAAGTGTTATTATATTCTCTCAACATTCGGTTGAGGTTGGATTTGCTTGGGATGAAGGTCTAGATATGTTATGTTGTGCCCTAGTCATTATCATTCTTGTCGCATTGTGGAGGCATGATTCTTTATGAATGGATCATGGCACGCAATGATCAATGAGTGCGTATGACAACTAAGCCTTGGGGCATTTGCCTCCTAATGGCGTTGATGGGGATTATTGAAATCAGTGTATTGTATTTTGTGTTGTAATGCAATATTGTGATTTGTTCTCGCCCACCCTGAATATTCATAGTACATGTGTTGTTTTTATGCTGGTTGCACGTGAATAATATTGTTGTTGTTTTTTATCTTATTCGTTTGGACTTGCTATGTCAGGTGGGATGTAGACACCTCCTTGTCCCTCAGAATAATCGCTAGCCTTGAGACCTTAAATGGTCAAAATCGATGGGAACCTAGGCTTGAGCATTTCTTATGTGTCCTGGAGGTCCTAACCATTGCAGGGTAGGATGGGCAATTAGTCATTTTTATTCTTAATATGGGTGAGGGTCATATGTTTCTTCTAGTTGCATGTTGTGCTAGTATACTAGGTTATTATGTTTGTAGGTTGCACAAATTGTGTGCATTGAGTTCATCATCGTGTTGCGATGTTTGAGTGTATTGTCCTTATTACTTTCCTGCAAAAAAAAAAATGTGTACTGATTTTGCGTGGTTTGTTGTCATAACGACGGGGTTCGTTACATATGGTATCATAGCGAGGTTCGACCCACGACTTGGGATCAATACGGCTTCAAGTGATTAGATATTTGATTATAAAATTTCTCTAACTAGATTGATTTGTATTTTGTGTAGGTAATCATGGTTAGAGGACACCATATAGGAAGACAACGGGGTGCTAGGGGAGGAGGCACGACGCCCCCAGTAGCATCCACGACCGAGGGGTCTAACCCCCATGGAGATGAATAGGTTGTTGGGTAGTAACAGATAGTTGTCGGTGATGTGGTTGGGTTGATGAGGTCCTTTCAGCGGATGTCTGAGGCACTGATCAGTCATTTGGGTAGAGATGAGGCTAGGGCATCGAAACCTCCAAAGGGTCCACCACACACTCCGATCGATACTGGCAGCATTCATCACAAAATCGAGAAGGTCAAATTTATGGAGTTCTTTGGTGCCCTGGATGGCTCAATAGCTGAGGCATGGTTGGAGAATATGGCAATGTTCTTTGCACTTCGTGACTA
>CBVK0100005717.1:0-15286 GCA_900067695.1 Picea abies
ATTATTATTATTATTTATGATTATTATCACTTAATATTATATATATATATTGTTTGTTACAACCTACTTCCATTACCATTGTCTCCATTTTTCTTGCAATTTGTGTGTCTTATGTAGGTTCCACGCTCATTTCGAGTGGTATAAATTCTCTTCAAAACCCATTTGGTCTCATATTTCACTTTATCTTTAATAGTTGTTGTCAAATCCGAGGAGTTATACGAGTGGTCATTTTTCTTGTATTCTCTCCATATTGTGCAGCAGTTGTATAAAATCCTCAACCACTACGGGTCTGAATGGGTAATAAAACCCTAAACTAACATCCAACCCTCTCTCACTATTCGACACCCACTCATTGGAAATGGCATTTTTGTAGTCTTCACCGCCCTCTCTGCTTGGAATTTTCCTATTGTCTCACACTCACACAATTGTAGCTGCTAGAAAACTTGAAACAATGGATTGCATCATCTTTGTTGTAGATCACTTGCACGTATTCATAATTGTGTTGGTATTTTCCATCATGATATCAAGCCACAATATTTATTGATGCTTTCAAAAGCGATTAATACCAATCTGGAACCAAGGAGGATGGAGGATCAATCAAGGAAGATGTTTTAAAAAAACATAGGAGATTCAAAAACATTTTCTAGGCACAAATATTATCGTTGTTATTGTTGATATTGTATTGCAAACATTGTTGTTATAGAGATTGTCATTTTGTTTATGAAAATGCATTCCTTCATCTCCATCATTGGCATGGTATTGAATGGAAAAGAAAATTAACTAGAATGGTACAGAAATATCAAACACACTATGATACTTAAAAACTTGTGGGATGGCATTTGTGAAGTAGAATTTATCAATGATCAAGAAGCTAAATCAGAAGCACAATGGAAGAGTAGTAGAACAACCATACCTACATCAAATAAGGAGTGTGCCATGTGGAAGGAAAAAGAAAAGAAATCATATGTTGTGATTGTTGTGACAGTAAGTGAAGAGGTGAGTCACCATATTGTTTCCATTAATGACTCGTATGGTGATTTAAAGAAATTGAAGGATTTGTATGATTTTCACTCAGAACTACAACTCACACAATTGTTGGTGGAGCTCTTCAACCTAGAGTTGAATAATGATGATCCCATGGATTTAGCTTTTGAGATCAAATCCATAATGCATGACATTGATGCCATTGGAGTACAGATAGACATTTCTCTCATAGCCTTCATTAAGGCCCTCTACCCTACACAATCTCACTACCTTGAACCCCTGCAAGCTAGTGGTGAAATGAAAACCATCACATTTGACATTTTGGTGGAGAAACTTACATAACATGAGAAAGCCTTTGGAAAGAAGTCATCTCAACACACTAGTGAGACCATGTGCCTTGCTCAGAAAGGGAAGAATCAATCACATGATTCTTCTAGAGGAGAAGGCAGTGAAAGAGGACATGTAAGAAATAAATTCAGAGGAATGGGGTTAGACACACCCAAGGTGAGAGATTTGATCTTCACTATGACTATTGTAGAAAGAATGGTCGGATGAAGCAAATACATGTTGAATCCCATTGGGAGAAGATCAAATACAAACAAAATCAGAAAGAAGACAAAGGTAAAACATCAAATATGGCGAAAGGAAAAGCACATGAATCTGCTCATTATATTGTTTCCCATTACAATATAGGAGTAATTGAAGATTTTTTTAACAATTCATTTTCTTCTTAGAGAGATGCATGGTTGCTTGACACAAATGCAAAATGCCACATGACCTTCCATAGAAACTTCTTTTAAGATTCCAATGACAATGTAGATGGCATGGTTTATTTTGCAGATAAATCAAGTCTCAAACCTTTGGGAATTGGCACCATCAAGCCTAAATTGCATGGACTCCCAGATTTTATTTTGTGTAATGTTCTCTATCTTCCTAAGATACAAAGGAACTTGTTGTCTCTTGTGCACATTAGATAACAATGCCATTCTATTCATATCTTCAGTGGCTAAGTTGAAATAAGGAAGGCTTCTGACAACATGGTCATCATGACCTAGGTGGAAGATGGAAGACTAGTGAAGTTGAAAGGGACATCTACTCAGGCATAGAATTATGCATACCTCTCTCATCATGATGAAGGTACAATACCATCTATGACATGCTATATTTTGTCACATTAATTATGATTTCCTGTGTTTGTTGAAAAAGAATGGTTTTTTTGGTTTTCCTACTATTTCTATGAATTTGAAGCAATGTGATGCTTGTATCCTTGGAAATCATAACAAAAAAACATTTCATGATTCTATTTCTAGAGCATGTAGAAAAATTGGATTGATACATTTTGATTTGTGTAGCCCCATGCCTATTCCATATACTAATGGCAATAAACATACCATGTCTTTTACAAGGATGTGTTGGGTGTACTTGTTGAAAGATAAATCACAAGATTTTGAAACTTTAAAAAAAATTCAAGTATGGATCCAAAATGAAGCTCAGTCTCGTATTGGCTCTTTTTGTATTGATAATGGAAGAGAATATACATCTAATGAATTTGAAAACTATCTATGCCAACATGGGATCAAACATCAACCTACATTTCCATACAATCCTCAACATAATGGTGTAGCTAAAAGAATGAACAAGACTCTACTAAATATGGTTTGTTCCATGATGTTTTTCAAAAATCTAAAAATGACGTTTTGGGCTGATGCAATTCTATATGTAGTTTATGTAAAAAACAAGTGTCCATCTCATGCTCTTGAAAACAAGACTCCTTGTGAAATGTGGTATGGATGCATTCCTTTAGTGAGGCATCTCAGGGTCATTGGTTCCACCTACTATGCCTTAATTCATAAGGAGCAAAGAAACAATCTTGATGCAACGATTTGAAAGTGTATCTTCTTGGGGTACTCAAATACCAGCAAGGTATATCATCTTTACAATGAGGTAAACAAGAAATTCATTATTTCCACAGATGTATTTTTTCTTGAATCCTCCAAGAATGAAAAAACTATTGAGAGGTAGCTTGATCATATGGATAAATTCACTCATGTAAATATATATCATGAATTTTATGATGAGATTCCACACCTTGAAGGAGGGATCCCTCTCTTGGATCAATCTTTGGAATCTCTTTTTGAATCACCATCTCCCCCTTATGAAGAAGTTCCAGCCACTTCATCAGAAACTAAAGTTAATTTGGATGATGTGATTGAGAGGATTGAAAGTCTTAGCCTTGATGAGAATTCAACACCATCTCAATCAACTAAGAAACTTGGACCATCTCAAAAAGGTCCACCAAAGTGGCTCATAAAAACACTTAAAAGTGTTCATCATGATGAGGTCAAAAAGATAGGAACCAGAAGGTCCATGAGAAAAGATGGAGGTGATGTAGATAATTCAAATTCAGGTGATGTAGATAACAAGGATGTTTCATATGATTATGATTTGAATTTATCTACTAAATTTGAACCAACTTCCTTTAAAGAAGCCACTTCTTACTATGAGTGGAAAGAAGCCATGCAAAAGGAGTATGATTCTCTCATCAAGAATATGACATGGAAGTTGGTGGACCCTCGATTTGGAACCAAACCAATTGGCTAGAAGTGGGTCTTCAAGAACAAGTACAAATCAAATGGATCACTTGAAAAGCACAAAGTGAGGCATGTGGCAAAAGGATTTGCACAAAAAGAAAGTATTGATTATGAGGATACTTTTTCCCCCACAACAAAATGGGTTACTATTCATAATATATTTGCCTTAGTAGCACATAATGGATGGAAAATTCATCAAATGGATGTGAATATTTTTTTCTTGAATGGAGACTTGAAAGAGAATGTCTTCATGTTTCAACCAAAAGGTTTTGTTGCGAAGGGACAAGAACAAAAAGTATGCAATCTCATCAAATCCTTATATGGCCTAAAGCAAGCACCATAAGCATGGTATGAAAAGCTAACTAAGAATCTTTTGAAATTGAATTTCAAGCACTTCAATCTTGATGATTCATCTATGTTTGTCAAGAAAGTTCGAAAAAATATGGCGTATATTGTAGTGTATGTAGATGATATGTTGATAACACAAAACAATGACAATTATATTGCATCCATAAAGAAAGAGTTGAAGAAAGGCTTTGAGATGATAGATGTTGGACATATTGATTACTACTTGGGTATTGAAATGATTCAGATCCAAAGTACATATTTATCTCTAAAGAATTACATTGGATAAATTTTGAACAAGTTTGGCATCACTGAGTGTAATCATGTCTCTACTCCAATGGAAGAAAAATTGAAGCTCACATCGAAAGAAGGGAATGAATTTGACGATGCAACCAAGTACAAACAACTTATGGGAAGTCATATCTACCTTACCATGACTAGACCAGATATTTCATTGTTTTGGGGATTCTTTCCATCTCCATGCAAAAACCTTGTGAAGGACACTGGTCTACTGCAAAAAGAGTTATAAAATACTTCAAGGGAACTCAAAAATTTTGGACTTAAGTACTCTAAGGTGGATGACTTCAACCTGATTGGATATTTTGATTCAGACTTTGTTGGGGATAAAGAAAACAAAGAGTCAACTTCAAGCTATCTCACGAGTTTTGGATCAATGGTTGTTTCCTAGAGATAATGCAAATAGTCAGTTCCAACATATTCCATGATAGAGGTTGAATATGTGGCAGTTGCAGAAGAAACAAAGGAGATTGTGTGGCTCGGGAAAATACTTGAAGATTTGTAGGAGAAACAAGTGAATACTACGCATCTTACATTTGACAATACTTATGCAATCATGTTGGCTAAGAATCCACGATTCCATGATTGAACTAAATAGATCAACACAAAGTATCACCTTATTTGATATCATGTAGAGGCCAAGATTATTCACTTGAGACGTTGTTCCACAAATGAGCAAATTGCAGACATCTTCACCAAAGCACTTGGGAGAGAAAAGTTTGAAAAGCTCAAAATGATGCTTGGACTCACAAACAACCCTTCAGATTAGGGGGGAATGTTGGATTCCTAATCCTTGTGACTGTGGTATTTTTTAAATAATGAATTGTAAATAATACTTAGGAGAAATATGAAGAGTTTTAGGTGATAGGAAGAGTCATTCAGACTTGGTTGAGTTTTTCAACACTGTAAAAGGCTCGATCTACTAGTACGGACACAGTGACAATAACAAACCCTCAATGCAGTTTCAATTTGGATTATGTGGCCAACAAATTATTATTATAATAATCCAAAAAGGCATAGGATCTAGATTTTTCTCTTGTGTTTCATTGTGCACATTATCGTCTTTCAAGGCCACCCAACTCTATAGATTATTGTCACTCATTCTTTCAAGTTTCAATCCCTTTGCTTTCTCAAAGTTTTAATTAATAACATTATTAATACTTTTAAGTTATAAGTTCAACTTAGTTTAGGTAGACAATATCATGTACTTAATTGGATATGGAATAAAATTGAGCACCATAATCTTATAGTAAAAGGATCATGAAGAAAATTTTGAGAATAATTAGAGTTTTACTAGGGCGAACATTATGCATCCTCTAATGGCATATGAAGTTAATTAAGTAGGTTGATCATAGAGTTAAAAAAATATTTTACAATAGTACGAATATTATATATATTAAAAACAAATAACATATCACTTCAATGTTTTGGCAAATCCTTCTAAAAGCATATAAATTATTATTAATTTGTTTCCATGATTTGACATATTTGAGTATTGATGTGCCACAAAGGAACCCACGTGGATTGAAAGTTGAGGACCATTATTTCAATAATGAAATAGTGATGCTTTTGGGGTTATGAATTTATTAGATTTAGTAGATTAGACAACTTCTCCATTTGGCCATGCGTGGGCCACTTTGAAGTTTCCCATAGGAATCATACTCATAAGAAATAGATATGGTAGAGTGTGATGTTACATCAAAAATAATTAAAATTGAAATGTTCATTGTTACTTCATAGTAGAGTAGGCCAATGTGACATTTGATAAGAGGATGTGACGTTATGCATGACATTTTAGCTTATTCATGAAGTTGACACCATCTTTTTGTGTTAGCTCAGAAGCGACACCTATAAAGGCTCAGTTTTCATAGATCATTGTCATTTTTTCCTTCTTGTTTTAGCCTAGTGATGACTTAAAGAAAGAAACATTTTTTAAAACTAGCAATTACACGCACCAAAGTTTTGTCAAATGGGATTTTCAAATATTGTCTTTAGAAATAGGAAGATGCTTTTATTACCACCACGATGCCCATTGCACTTGTTGGTGAAAACACAATTTTCATTATTCTTTAATTTCTCTCTAGTTAAAGCATTTGTTGTTGTAGTAAAACAACATAAATGCCTAACTAATTCATCAATATATATATATGTCAATCCTATTCAAATCCACTAGTTTTTTTGTTCTTCTCTCTATAGATCACAACACCTTTTCATAAAGGCTATAAAAGGGACGCTACTACAGTATCATGGGAAAGGTGGAACAAGAGGAAAATATGTACCGAGACCAAAGAATGAGAGTTAGGGATGACGTACAAGATAGTGTCCACATGCATTTTGAATTTATGAAAGTTGTTATTTCTTGCATCCACTTCGTAACTCCATGGAGTGGTTTGAATCAATGAATTCTCCCTTGTAAAATTCCCTAACTTCCATTTATAGAACAAATGGGAATTTTTCATATTTTTTTGTAATAGAGAGTTTTTATCTTTCTATAGTTGGTGGAGGCAAAGATTCTACAAAGCGATACTAATCAGACACAACTCATATTTGATATAACCATGTAACAAACATCCACTAGCATCAACTCAAGTTTCCTCTCTATCCGTGCACAGATAAGGCTCTCCAACGACCTCTATGTCCAACTACCTAGAAGGTTCTTTCCACATTCATAAACCACACAAGAAGCATCATCGACACAATATATTTCTCTCTTTCTTTCTCTATCCCCGAATCTAATGACTTTAATTGCTTACGTGGGAGTTCCCTTCTTTGTGAACATACATATGAATCATGCAGCGCTCAATGTCATTTTTGGAATTTTATTCCCTAATTTTGGTCTACCTCTTTTAGTAAATGAAGAACCACTTAGGATTTCACATGCATTGTTGTGGAACATAAACTATTAAAGGTTCTTGACACTAATCAAAGAATCTAGGTTTGGCCTTTTTTAACTTGTGTTTTGTTTGGTTGCCTATGAGACTCTAAGGTCAATCCTCCTTCTAACACAAAACAATTACTAATTTGGTTGATCTTATAATCTCCATAATGGTAGGATTTCCCAATTGATAACAACCTTGAATTGAATGTGATATTTTTGTTGGAAAAGATTAAAAAAGAAAAGGTATTTTTCTTAACGATGGTTCTAGTAGCGATGATAGGTGTAAGACTTCTACTCTCAACAAAAATAGATGGCTTTGATATAATCAAAGTTACATCTTAAGCAATGAGAAATTTTCACTGCTCGTTACAATGGCATGACTAGTATATTTGATGTTTTCTTTGGGAAATAAAGTCCTTCCTCTAGTATATTTATGTCATTGTATTGTTAGGATACAAGTATTGAAAGTTTGCAATTCTATTATTGTTGTTGTTGTTGTTGTTGTTGTTGTTGTTGTTGTTGTTGTTTTGTTGTTGTTGTTGTTGTTGTTGTTGTTGTTGTTGTTGTTGTTGTTATGAGGTTCCTACAAGATATGATTGGTTGGTTGAGCCTTTTCTTGTGCTATTGAAAATCCAAACTCAATGTCCATTGTAGGGGGGAGAGATGGTGTGTTAAGTAGGAGATGTGCGGAGGCAAAGATGCTACAAAACATTGTGTTATAGAGGCTATACAACTTTACATGTAGAATTGGAAAGAAGATTTTACATGTATGTACGTTTTTTCATGTTGATATTTCTGGTTGAGCACAACTTATTTTAGAAAATACAATTTAAGCTAACTCATGTTGATTGTGTGATGAGTATTGTTCTGCATTGAAATGGCCACTCATTACTAAAAAGACATGTGAATTAGTTCATATAATATGTCATCAATCGTTTGAAATTAATGTACAATTATTGCAAGGGCGTTTGTCAATTGTATTAAGCAAGTTTATATAGAGAAAATTGCATACAAGGCTAGTTGATTCTAAGGCTAAGAGATGTCCATGAATCAATGAAAAGGGGCCACATATATTTCTTGCACAAATGCACAAAACTCTCAGTCGGTCGAGTATCCATTGACTAAATAACATGTGCTAAGTTATTTAGCAAGTAAACACACAAGATAGACATC
Source organism: Picea abies (assembly GCA_900067695.1). Classification (NCBI taxonomy): domain Eukaryota; kingdom Viridiplantae; phylum Streptophyta; class Pinopsida; order Pinales; family Pinaceae; genus Picea; species Picea abies. The sequence goes on from CBVK0100005717.1 coordinate 8,269, forward strand.
TCTTGGAGCAATATAACTAATAAAGGAGTGATCCTTACATCGGTTTCTCATAGTGGCAGCATATTGCCTCCCTTGGACACATCAAACCCTAGAAGCAATTATGCACCACAACCAACTCAAGTAATTACTTTTCTAGAATGCTCTGTCTTTGGTCTTTGATGCTTAAACCATTACTTTTTGGCATGAGACAAGAAATGTAGTGAATATGACATGGGAGAGATATTAGGGTAACGTTAAAGCACATCTCACTCAAAGCCAATGGCATAGGTTCAAAGGTGTTGACTTATGAAAAATAAAATAACAAAAAATTGAAAAGAATTATGAAAAAGTAATGAAATTAATAAGAATTCAAAGTAATTTGACTTCATAACAAAAACCATAATCCATAACAAGACAAGTATAGCCCAAGACGAAACAAAGACTAATAAAGTTGGTGAAAGTTGTGGCGTAGGATTCGTAACTTCTTTTAGAAAAAAGAGCATTTATATACCATGATCAAGGGTACTCAAAGTCATCAAAATCTATACCTTAATTATTTATACTATAAGTAGCGTCATCATAGAATAGGTGCAAATTATAAATCATTACATTGACTTTCAATGACACTTGATGGGTGTGTGCTCTTTTCCACTTGCACAAATAAAAACAAAATATAATATTTTAACAGGAAAAAATGCATTTTTACGTTTAATGATGTCAATACTAAGCAAATATTTTAATAAAATATTTTAACTATTTAGTATAAAATTATATTTAACTATTTAACAAATACTTTTATCAAAAGAGATGAGCATTCTGTGTTAACCGCCTATGACATTTTAATTCCAATCTTGTTTAGCTTCCAGTTTTTATAGATATGAGATTTTCATAATAAATTCAAGGAATTTGGGGAAAAGTGAAAAATACTTAGCTAAAAATATAAACAAAATATTTAATAAATTGTCTTTTCAATATAAGTAAAATAAAATAAGAGATGTCATAAATATATAAATATTTTGGATAGCAATTATCATTACTTAGCGGAACATCTTTAGCTCACTTCTCATTTTTATTGATAATAAAAATATAATTAAGAAATTAATTCATCAAATTTAAAAAAAACTGCGCGGTGATATTGATTAGCACAATAGCAATAACATGGCTTTCCATCGGAACATTGAAACTCTTTCAGGTGGCTTCCAACTCATAGTGCATGGAATTCTAACTCATTAAAAAGAATTATACAACATTTTTTAATAATTAACATTATATTTGATTTGATTTAATGATTATAGTAATTTTTATTAAAAAAAACTTTAGTAGGAAGAATATAACTATATTTAGCCAACTTTGATTTTGCAGTCGAGACTTCCTTTAAACCAATTCGAAGGTCCAAAGCTCAAAAGATTTGATAGCTCAAAGGTTCAAAGTTTCACTACTATCAGTACCTTCATCTCATGTGAGCCACCTACATAGAACTAAATAAGTAGTCCTTGAAAGGAAAATCAATTAAATGCAAAAAATAACCATCTTTGATTAGAATTCTTAGGCGCACCCTAATTTCTCAAGGGTTAAGAGAGAGCAGTGGCCCCTAAGTCAACATAAATCAGTTAGAAAATGTCGAGAAAACAGAGGGCTCCCATTGGTCACCTAAAATATGTCTTTCTAACCAAAATTTGGGCTTGTTTTTCCCCAACAACATATAAGAAAGAGGTTTTTCTCTTTGCAGAGGGAGCATGGTGTTTGTGTGAGCTCTACCGAAAAGGAAACCAAAGCTCAAACAGTTCTCATATAATAGTAATAGCATGAATGAGAAATTCATTGGCAGATTGTTGTATTATAAGGCTATCTAGAGGGCCCTTTAAGACTGTAAAAACATAGAAATTTACTAGAGAAACCTGGGATATCATGATTGATTGTTTTGTTAATTCTGAAGTGGCCTGACCAGACCTTCTTCCTTAAATATCTCATGCTCATGTGCCTTACTCTTGTTATCATCATCATCAATGTTGATCGGATTGGTGTTGGTTCCCTAGAAGCCTGAAGTGCCTATAACATCCATTATTTCCTCTTCATTGTCTAGGTTTTGGTCTGTCACCTTGAAATTGATTCCAAAGGCCACTCTTGACATAACAATAAACTTGGCTTCCAATCTCTCAATTATGTCCAGTGACGTTGCTTGCTTATCATCCTTGTCTTCCATTGAAAGGGGAACAAGAGTCTTAATTAGCCAATAAAATTCAATAGCCTTGAAGACTTTAGTGTCTTTGGATCTTGTGAAACCAGTATCCTTTACCCATTCTTGAAATTGCTTTTTAACTATGTGTTTTGGGGTATGCTTTCTCCTCTACCTCACTCTGCTTACTAGCTCCTCCATTTTTTGTTGGATTTCAAAGGGGATACTCTAGTAGTAGATGTGTTTATCTTACTCAGTTGCTTGTTCTACCCTTGTTCCCTGAGACCTTGGGTTTACCTTTCTTTTCATTGGTGTACTATGAGCTCCTTTTCTCTTGGCTCCTTGTCTACTCGATTCAGGCCAGTCAAAATCATTATTGTATGCCATCGAAATATCAATGAGGGTGTTGTAGATACAAGTTCCCCTTTTTGTAAACAATTCTCCAAATTCTTTGTTTCACTAGGAGAGGGCCTCCAAAAGGAATTGGAATACCTTGGGGTACGAGACTTTAACACCTAGAACTTCTCTACTACTATGGTGTAGTTGGGTGGAGCTCCAACAAGGCCCTCCTTCTCTTAGAAAGTCCAGATAATCACCACTTTTGTGCAGCATAGTCCACTCAAGCCCGACTTCAACCACCTTGAAGAAAAGACTCACAAGAATCTCCCAATCCCCCCAGATCCTCTTTGACAGTTCATCGACCCTCTGAGGGGCTATAAGACAACTCTTGATAGAATAAACACTTAGGGGGGAGCTTGGATAAATAAAAACGTAGAGGCTCTATGAATTACCTCAACACCATAAACGATGAGGGAACTACACCACCCGCAAACAATGCTCCAAGGATAGAGGATTTCCTCTGTACCATTCCAATCCCACAATAGTCTGGCTAGCACCACAAAGACAACCTTTTTCTCTACTATAGAAAAGGGCTTACAGGACCCACTTCCACAAACTCCATCGCTCCCCTCTGAAATCTCCTCTACAGAAAGGAGCATCAGCATACTACCCAAGAGGGGAAGCACCCACAAAAATGTTATGGCTCGAAGACAGAGCTGGGACCCACTGAATTTCCTCAGTGAATAGAGCAGGCATGAGACCAGGATTTGAGCCCAAGTTCCTTGGAGAAATGATCCAACAAGCCTTCCTGCTCTGTTTATAACATCTGGATCTATTTGTTGCCATGATCACACCCTCATTCATCTCAATTGGTGCCTTAATGTTTTGATACGACCTAAGAGCACTACCCACCTGGAAAATCTAAGTTTGTGGTTACCATTACCCATTGTCTACCTCCAAACATCATTTGTGTACCGCATGTATGTCCTCCCTTCTAGAACCTTCATCATGTTTGTGGGGGGAAGGGAGGTGGTATTCCTCCCTCTATCAATTGTCCCTATACTAACATGCCCATCTGGACAACATTTGTTTGTGAGGGCTCATTACTTTGTGAAGTGGCAGTCAGGCTCACCGCGTGTGAGGTCCAAGCCCCACCTGTCACCACCCCATCCGAGAAAGCAAATACATATATTGAAGGGAAGGAAGAAATTCATATAATTGGTTCCAAACTCTTTTAATTAATTTTCAATATTTTCCTATTATGTCTAATTATATGGCCATAACTCTATAAAATGAGAAGAGCATGTAGTAAATTCAGAGTATAGTTTGTATTGTATGTGCCTTTCCAATTTTCATATCTTTTAGGGGGAATAGATATATTATATTAATATACAAGAAAAAGAGAGTTGGGTATCATTGTTTGTGGACTCTATATTCAGAGGTCATTGGCTTTATTTATTGCTTATGCTAGGTATGAGTATAATTTTGAACCTAGAGAAAATAAAAGCTATCAAATCTATCTATTTGAGAATGTCGATGCCCACATTGACAAGTGCACTTCAAAATATTTTCATTATTTTTCCATTTTTTCTTGTTATGTCTAGTTATATTGTCATATCTTTGTATAATAAGATGAGCATGCAACCAATTCATAGTACAATGTGTAATGTATGTGCCTTTACAATTTTGGTATCTTTTCTAGGGAATAGATATATTATGCTATTATGCAAGAAGAAAAGACTTATCCATCCTTGTTTCTAAACTCTATATTGTAAGGTCATTAGCCTTATTTATTTATTAATGCTAATAAGCATGATCACAACAATGAAATTTAGTAGCTTTAGTACCATGACAACAATATTCAAAGTAGAGAAGAACATAGTTGCAAGTGGGAAACTAGGGAATATAGGTAACTTATCTCAAATAATCACTCTCACCTTAATGCATGTGAATCTAATGATAGTTTAGCTAGAATAAACACTCTCACCCTTAGGAGAAGAATCGAGCAACAACTCATCCTAGACAAGTACTAACACCATAGGCATGAGAATCTCGGGGTGGTTTAAACCTTGGTTACTTTGAAGGGTGGTTTAAACCTTGGTTACTTTGAAACATGATTGAAACTCGATAGCTTAACCTAGCACAAATACAAATGTTTGTGTCACATTATTAAATCTTATTTGCTAATGGCAAGCATTTTCCTTCGACTCATATTTTGTTCAATGGGTTTTGTGCATTATGTGGAAAAACTAAAACCACAATACTCATTGATTTATGTTTTTCTAATGTTTTTTATAAATGACTTATTTAGCCTCCTTGCAATGTTAGATTAATTAAGTGAAAATAAACTTTGTTATGGTCTTGTATGTACCTTGCAAGAATAAACCTAGAGAACATGGTACACAACATTTTTATAGATGTTATTTGAAAGATTCAACGTATTGAAAGTAAGATTTAAACCTAATAAACCAAGCAAATATATATATATAAGTGAAGGAAGAAATTCAAAAGAAATGACAAGGTAAGAAATAAATTCAAATAAAACAACAAAAGTTAAGTACTACACATAAATTATAAATAGGTTGGAACCATAAAATGTAACAATTCCAATCTACCTATTCTTACAAACAATAAAATTTCGAACAATATTTGCTAATAGTAATTTGTAGTCGTTAATAGTAACTTGCATAACACACTAAAAAAAGAATTTCCTCGGAAAAAAAAACGTAACTCTATTCATCCAAAGAGAACTGAATTACATTATGTAGGTGCTAATAGCACCACCTAATATTGGGTAGAAAATCCCAAAGGGACACAAAGTAACTAGTTGAAGAGCCAAAAAGAAGAATATACCGGAGTTTATAGAAACCCCTAAAAGGTCGAATACTCAATACAAGAGATCTTGTCAAAGAAAAATACTCCAAAACAGGAAAACCAAACGAACCCTGGAGATCGGAAGGAAAATACGAAATCCCAAACAAACATGAGTGATCAGAAGGACCATGTCAGAGAGGTATGCAAACCTCAAAACAACAATACCAGAAGGCAACAACATTGATGGAGACCTCGTCCAACATGCGACCAGAAACTGCACGCCCCATCAACAGGACCTCTAAGTGCTACTTAGGAAAACAAACACCGCACACCCAAGATATGACCTCAAAGCTCTAGCACTACCCATGACAAATGGAGGAGAGGAGACATCGATAGCCACCAATAGGAGTCGAAAGTGAGCATACATCAAACCCTGAACAATTGAAGTAACCCGAGAGAAGAACCGCATACCATAAGCCGAAAAAGTGGAAGAAACCACCCCAGGATCCAACCCCAGATCCACATTCCCACGAAAGAAGAATTTCCATCCTCACCCCAAAACAACAGATCTGGAGCTGCCAGCCTCACCACGAAACTACAGAACAGGGAAAAGGAGCCTGAGCAGCGCCCCCAAAGATGCACCCAACAACAAACTGCCTCCCGACACAGAAGAAGCAACCACTGCGAACTCAGAACCACCCGATAGAGGGACGGATCCGGGCACACAACGCTATCTGAGCAGGTGTAAGGCCCAGGGAGAAGATGTAGCATCACCCGGAGAGAGGCTACTAGAATCTCTTATTCGCCGCCAACCACCAGAAGGAGCCCGAGCCTTGCACGAGGAACATACGTCGGGGAGAAAGGTTTCGCCTTGCATCGGAAAAACCGGTAGAAGTGACCCTAAAAAAAAGAGTAACATTGGGGAAGAAGAGTCTTTGGAGCGGAGGAGGCCACAAGAGATACCTCACCCGGGTCGTAGGCGAGAAGCAACGAGGGGTTTGCGGCCAGGGAAACCCTAGCCGCAGCTCCCCCTTCAATTATCTGTATCATAACACACTTAAGTTATATTAATCACAATAATATATTTGCTAATAGTAATTTGTAGTTGTTAATAACAACTTGCATAACACACTAAAGTTATTTAATCACATCGATCTTGATACGTTAATTAAAAATGAAATTTAAGAAATTTAAAATAAATATATATATAATACAAAATAAAATTTAAAAATTTGTGAAAAAACAATGAAATTAATATGAATTCAACATGTCCCCATGGTGTAAAGCAGTCGGTGAGGGAGTGCACTGTCAAGGCACTCCGTAAGTGAAGTCATCGATTCAAAACCTCTTGGGACACCTCAAATTCAGCCATGTTAAGAGTTGGTGCGATCTAGGCTGTGTGTGATCCCCTCAGCCACAGACCAATAAGAATTAAACATAATTTGACCTCATACCAAAAACTATAATATATGATAAAAAAAAATCTATAATCCATAAGTAAATAAAATTTTTGACTTGTATTATAATCCATAAGTAAATATAAATTTCGACTTGTATTCTATCCATGATAAAAAAAAATCTAAACTATAATCCGTGATAAGAAAATCTATAACTCACGATGAAACAAAGACTTTCACTAAGAACAAGGTTGCATGGCAGTGGAGTCCCTGCCAGGTTGGGATGGGAGTAAATGCGACATAGTACAGACAC
>CBVK0100005718.1:0-15285 GCA_900067695.1 Picea abies
GCTCTAAGTGTTGTAGGTGTGTCCAACATTATTTACATCAAATACCTTAAATAACATAAGCAGTTATCCACTACACAACAAATACTTTAGGATTATATATTCTACTGAGCTCAATTTAAACGGACGACACAAACTTGTCAATTAACATATACTTCCAAGAAATAAATGGTTAGAAGTAAAAAGTTTCCAAACATAAAAAAAAAAGACATAATAATAAAGAATGATTATGAAATTATTATAAACTCATTTGAGACCCTAAAGAATCCCCTCGGTGATTGTCAACTATTGATTATCAACTAAATGTCACCATAATATCTAGAAGTGTGATCAATAACTTCCATAGCATGTTGTTCCAACATTCCTCATCAACACAACACTCTAGAGATTTAGGAGCTGAAATTAATTATGTACAAACCCCCATAATTGTAGCTTCTTAAAGCCGAAACATAGCACAAGTTTTCACAAACTTAACTTATGAGAAGGGTTTCAAAAATATATCATCAACCCAATCATCTATCCTACTAGAAACAAGATTCACAATATTTTCTTGTACTAATTGTCTCAAATAATAAGCATGAAGATCCATATGCTTTATTTTTCTATGTGAAATAGGATTCTCTACAACATGTATCACACTTTGATTGAAACAATATACCATAGTCAATGTCTCGACTAGAAAACCAAGTTTTCTCTTGAGATTTCGAATCCATATTTATTTTGTGCCAGCATGCATTGCACCATGATATTCTATTTCTTTGGTGGAAAGAGAGATTGACCTTGTGCCTTTCACAAGACAACACAATGGGTCCAGATCCAAGTCAAAACTCATAGCCATATGTAGAATTCTTGTTATTTCCATCTTTGACCTAATCCTAGTCATCGTATCTGACTAATTGGTCCACTTTGTCACTCTAATAATTTATACCAAGATGGTAATTTCCCTTGATATAATGAACAATTCTCTTTGCTTATTTAAGGTGAAATTCTCACAGATACTACATAACCGAGAAACCACACTAACAACAAAGGAAATATAAGGCGAATTATTAATTAAATAGATAAGGCTACCAACAAGTTATCGAGAGAGTGTATCATCTACTTTTAAAGTATCACAGCCTGATTAGCTTCACTCTCAATTGTTAAGGTGTAACATAGAATTTATAGCCTTTCATTTTGAACTTATGTGAAAAGTGTAGTAAATATTTAGGTTCAAAATAAAATGCTATCATCCATTTGTAAGACTTGAATGCACAAAAGTAAATGCAATAGACCAAGGCCAGTCATCTCAAATGTATCTACTAATTATTTCTTCAATCACAAAATTAAATTTATTGCTTCTAGTAATGACAAGATCATCTACATATAATGAAATAATTAACGTTTCACCATTGACATGTAATACATAGATATTTCTATTTGATTCATGGTGTTTTAAACTGATATTGAGGTAAAAGTGGTCAATCTTCTCATATCATGCCCTAGGGGCCTATTTCAAACCATACAATGTTTTCTTCAGATGGCACACAAGACTACCATCCTTCTAAAAATTGGGGTGTTGCTCCATATAAATTTCTTTATTGATATCACCATGTAGAAAAACACTTTTGACATCCATTTGATGTACCTTCCATCCAATGTGAGAAACAAATGAAAGAATTTGTCAAACATAGTTAATCTTTGCAACCAGGGAAAAGGTCTCGATGTAGTCAATGCCTTCTTACTAAGACCTTAGCTTTCAACAATGCCTTCACATTTGAATTTGGTCTTGTAGACCCATTGACATTTCACTACATTCTTTCCTTTCAGCTGAGGAACTAAATCCCATGTGCCATTCTTCATAGAGTAATTATACTCATAAGCCATATAATTCTCCCATTTAGGTTGATCATTTTCATATGCATGTCTCTGATCACGTGTATCTAGCACATGTGCCACTAGAGAAACACTACCATGTTGTTTATGAATTCTAGTTTTTCTTGAGTTATTGAAATCTCTTGCATCAACTACAACAACTTCAATTGTCTTGGTCACCCATATAGGAAGGTAAACCCCCTTTGTTGAAGGAGTTCTTGTTCCAAAATCATCATTTAAAGATAGGGGTTCCAAAGCTTGTAATGGGTTATACTATAGAATGTCGACTATAGGTTGATTTAGCCAAAGAAGTTGATAACCAATCAAGGTTCATGTGAATTAGTAGATTGATCCACATAATTTCCAAAGGATCATTTGTCAACAATCCAGAAGAGGATTTTAGTAGAGTGATACATGAGGTCTTCTCCTCAAAGAAAACATATCTTTTGTAGATAGTCTCTCGTTTGACATGGTCAAACAACTTGTAGGCCTTTAACTCTTCAAAGTATCCCATGTTGATATAAGCATGAATCTTTGCAACTAGTTTCTTATTTATATCATTTGTATTCAAATTCCTAGGCCAAATATGGACAGAGGGAATAAGTAACTCCATGGATTATTCCTTTCATTAACTCACATCATGCACATACACATTAGGAAGTGACATTTGGTTTCATCTTCCAAGAGGTTTGAATGAATCTTCCTATTCACCTACTACTCTTCATATTTCTCCTAAATAGTATTTGCAAAGTACTTCAATCGTTAGGTATTAGGTACCTAACATACCCCCCTTTAATTCGAAGGGGTGTTTGTGACTCCAAGCATCAATATGATTTTTTCATTTTTTTTGTCTTCATAGTGCTTTGGTGAATATGTCCACAATTTTCTCATTTGTAGAAAATTGTCTTAAGTGAATAATATTTTCCTATGCATGATATCAGATCGGATGGTAGTTTGTGGGGTTGATGTGCTTGGTTCAATCATAGAATCTAGGATTCTTGGCCAACTTGATTGCAGAAGTATTGTCAATTGTTTGGGATTAGAACTCAATTGTTTCTCTTACAAATATTCAAGTATTTTCCTGAGACACACAATATCCTTTGTTGCTTTTGTAGCTGCCACATGTTTTTCCTTTGTTGTGGATTCTGTTGGAATTACTATTTATGTGATATTTAGGATATGGCCACTGATCCAAGACCCATGAGATAACCTGAAGATGACACTCATTTTTATTTGTCCCCACCAAATTTTGAATAAGAATGTCTTATTAGGTTGAATTCATCCACCTTATAATACTTGATTTCCTAAAATCTTGAGTTCACATCAAGTATTTTATAACTCTTATTGCAACAAACCAATGTCCTTCACAAGTTTTTTGCATAAACTTGGAAAGAATCCCAACAACAAATGAAATATCCCATCTTGTGGTGGTAAGGTAGAAAATACATCCCATGAGCTATCTATACTTGGTTACATCCTCAAATTCATTCCCTTCTTTGATGTGAGTTGTTGGTTGTGCAGCCTCATTATCTTCTTGATTCAAAGGTCTTGTTTCAACCATGTTTGGATCCCATTTATGTTAGGGTTTTTTTCCCTAGAAGGAAACGTTATTTTATGTATGAGGGAATTATATTGTGACTACATAAAAGAGAGAAAATATCATATTATGAGAGAGGATATTGTGAGAAAAAGAAGAGGAAGTTATATTAGGAGTGTTGTAGGTTGTATCCATTCATTTGTTGGATAATAATAAAGGAGGGACTAGCAATTTCTCTAGTGGATGTATCCCACATTGGGTGCACCATGTATATATGTGTCTCTATTGTAATGTGTATCTTCTATGTTTTACCTCTGCATCTATTTTATTTTATTTCTCTGCAATCCTCTTTTCTAACTATGAGCTTCAAATTCAGCCCCATTGGAGTAGAGAGAGGGATACACTCAACCATGCCAAAATTGTTCAACAATTCTCCAATTTACTTCTTTTGGGAGATGATTGTGTACTTTGGATTTGGATCAGTCACTTCAATGCCCAAGTAGTAGTGAAGATGTCCCAAAGTTGTCATCTCAAATCTCGTCTTCAAATCTTTCTTTATGGATGCAATATAACTTTCATTGTTCCATGTTATCAATAGATCATCTGCATACACTACAAGATATACCATAGTTTTTCCAACTTTCTTGACAAACAAATTTGCATCGTCAAGATTAAAGTTCTTGAAATTCAATTTTAGAAGATACTCAGTTAGATTTTCATACCAAACTCATGGTTCTTGTTTTAGTCCATATAAGGATTTGATGAGTTTACATTCTTTCTGTTCTTGTCCCTTCACAACAAAACCTTTTGGTTGAGACAAGAAGACATTCTCTTTCAAGTCTCTATTCAAGAAAGAAATATTCACATACATTTGATGAACATTCCATCCATTTCGTATTTCCAAGGCAAAGAAAGTATGAATGGTAGACCATTTTGTTGTGGGGAAAAAGTATCTTCATAATTTATACCTTCTTTTTGTGCAAATCCTTTTTCCATGAGCCTAGTTTTGTGATTTTCATGTGATCCATTTAATTTTTAATTTTTCTTGAAGACCCACTTGTAGCCAATTGGTTTGCTTCTGAATGGAGGGTCCACCAACTTTCATGTCCCATTCTTGATGAGAGCATCATACTCCTTCTACATGGATTATTTCCACTCATCATGAGAAGCAAATTCTTCAAAATTAATATATAAATTCAATTTACAATCATATAAAATATACATATCATCTACATCACCTAAATTTGAATTATCTACATCACATCCATATTGTCTCATGGAACTTATGGTTCTTGTGTTTCCAACTTCATTAAGATGAAAACTTTCAAGTGTCTTTACGAGCCACTTTGGTGGACCTTTCTCAGACACTCCAAGTTGGTCCACTGATTGAGATGGTGTTGAATTTTCATCAAGGTTCATCCTTTCAATCCTGTCAAATCACATCATCCAAATGAAATTTAGGTTATAATGAAGTGGTTGGAACATCTTCATGAGGGGGATATGGTGCTTCAAAAGGAAATTCTAGAGATTGATCCAAGATAGGGATCCCCCCTTCAAGATGTGGAATCTCACAATCAAACTTGTGATATGTCTTTACATGGGTGAATATATCCATATGATCAAGCTTCCTCTCAACAATTTTATCATTCTTTAGGATTCAAGAGAAATCACATATTTGGAAAGAATGAACTTCTTTTTTACCTCATCGTAATGATGATATGCCTTGGTGGTATTTGAGTACACCAAGAAGATGCACTTTCGACTCCTTGCATAAAGCTTGTTTATTTTCGCCTTAGGAATTAAGGCATAGCAGGTGGAACCAAAGACCCTAAGATGCCTTACCGAAGGAATGTGTCCATACTACATTTCATAGGGAATATTGTTCCCAAAAGTATGAGATGAACTCTCTTTTTTCACATATACTGCACATAGAACTACATTATCCCAAAACAACAATTTTACATTTTTGAAAAACATCATGGAACAAATCATATTTAAGAGTGTCCTGCTCATTCTTCCAGCTACACCATTTTGTTGAGCATTGTATGGAATTGTGGTTTGATGCTTGATCCCATGTTGGAGAAGATCATTTTCAAATTCATTAGATGTATATTCTCTTCCATTGTCTATACAAAGAGTGTGAATGTGTTACTGTGCTTCATTTTGGATCCACACATGAAATTTTTTTAAAGTTTCAAAAGCCTATGATTTATCTTTCAACAAGTACACCCAAAACATCCCGATGTAATCATCAATAAAAGACATGATATATTTATTTCCATTCGCATATGGAATATGCATGGGGCCACGCAAATCAAAATGTATCAATCCAAATTTTCTACATGCTATGGAAGTGGAATCATGAAAGGGTTGTTTGCTATGTTTTCCAAGGATACAATCATCACACTACTTCAATTTCCTAAGAATAGTAGGAAAACTAGAAACACCATTCATTTTCAACAAATGAAGGCTATCATAATTAATGTGTCCAAATCTAGCATGCCATAAGAGAATAGATAGAAATGTACCTTTATTGTGGTGAGAGAGGTATGCATAATTACGTGCATGAGAAAATGTCCCTTTCAACTTCAACAACCTTCCATCCTCCACTCCTATCATAATGACCATGTTTTCGAAAACCTTACTTATTTAAAATTTTCCAATGAAGATATGAATAGAGTGGGATGTTGACAAATGTGCACAAGAGATATCATTTTCCTTCATATCTTAGGAAAATAGAGCACATTATGTAGAACAAAATCTTGGAGTCCAGGAAATTTAATTCCGATGGTGCCAATTCTCGAAGGCTTGAGACTTGATTTATTTGAAAAATAGACTATACCATCTACATTGTCATTGAAATATTCAAAGAAATCTCTCTGGAAGGTCATGTGGAATGTTGCACCCATGTGAAGTATTCATGCATCTCTACAAGAAGTAAAAGAAGTGTTAAACAAATCTTCAATTACTCAAATATTGCAATGCAAAACAATATAATGAGAAAATTCAAGTGCTTTGCATTTCACCAAATCCAATGCTTTACCTTTGTCTTCTTTCTAATCCTACTTGTATTTGATCTTCTCCCATGGGATTTTGCATGTATTTTCTTTATGTGACATATTATTTCTGCAATAGACACAATGAATATCAGATATCTCACCTTGGTTGTGCCTAACCCCCATGCCTCTAAAATTATTTCGTCCACGTCCTCTTTTACATCCTTCTCCTCTATAAGAATCATGTGATTGATTCTTCCCTTTCTTAGCAAGGCACATGATCTCTCTAGTGGGATAAGTTGTCTTCTTTCCAAATGTTTTCTCACATTTTGCAACTTTCTCCATCAAAGTGTCAATTGTGATGGACTTCATTTGGCCACTAGATTGTAGGGATTCAAGGTAGTCATAATATGTAGAGTAGAGGGAATTAGTGAAGGCTATGAGAGGAATGATTATCTTCACTCAAGTGGAATCAATGGCGTGCATTATGGATTTGATCTGAGAAGCTAAAGCCATTGAATCATCATCCTTCAACTCTAGGTTGAAGAGCTTTATCGAAAATTACATGAGTTCCAATTCTGAGTGTGAGTCATACAAATCCTTCAATTTATTTAAACACCATAGGAGTCTTTAATGGAAATATGTGATGTCCCTTTCTAGGTGATTTTTATAGGGGGATGAATTAGTATCCTATTTTATCTCATAGGCTATAGTCGATTAAAAGGGGGAATTAATAGATTAATGATTTTATTTCATTTGGAGGAAAAAAATATTATAAAATGACATTGGGTAATTAAAAAGTGACTTGGAGAATAATATGAATAAAACCTTGTAAATTCACTTAATTAATTTAAATGAGTGGAGAAATGAAAAAGGGGGATAAAAGAGAGATGGGAGCTCATTTCTCTCATTATTATTGATCATTTTTACTAAATCTATTTGGAGTGAGCTCTTGTGGCTTTTTGGGGTTTCAGAGCAAAACCCTTGTTAAGAATTGCTTTCGGTGGTGAAATATTCCACCCTAGTTGATTGGTATGAGGAATCACTTAGATTTCTCACTGGAATTCATTATGGAAGTAGGAGATTCATTAGTTTTTCCAAGTAGTAGATATTTGTAGAACTCTTGGTGGTTGTGGAATCCATTTTGGTGCAGATGTCTTCATGGAAACTTGCTTGTAGGGTCGAATATCATATTTAGCTCATGGGGAGGGAAAAATATCTTCTTACTGCTCTATTTGTCAGGTCAAAACAACTATATCATGTTGTAATGTTCAAAAATAGAGGTTGTGCATCACTTTTGTTGGTCGTAGGGATTTGTAAAACGAATATACACCCTCATTGTTGGTCGTGGGGGTGTTTTAAGGAGGCCATAACCCATTTTCAGATATGTGGGTACTCCAAGAAGGGATGAACCATATATTTTTTTAATCATAGGGTTTTAAAGGGAGTTTGTAGTGGTATTTAGTATTGTCTGTGGAGTCTCCCAGCTGCCATAATTATTGTGTGAGGATCACCTTATCTGTTGGTGCATTTCCAAACTTTTGTGCAGAGAACACTTGCATTTTTTCTTCTCATTGTGTTGTTCCAATCATATTCAATTCATTAGCTATCTTAAGGGCCATAGAAACACATAAGTTATTGATCAATGAAGGGATATTTTAGGTCAGAATATTAAATAAATTAGTTTAATTCCATTTATATTTCTATTGTAATCCTTTCTTTCTATATTGAATGCAATAAAGACTCTTTTTGGCATCAAACCCTTGTTTATTCATTGCAAACCACATTCATAAAATAATTCGACAAACATACAAACATAACAAGATAAGTAAAGGGGTTTCTACAGTGGGTTCTAAGCATGTTAGAAAACTATTTTTTTTAATTATTGAACCATAATAGTAGACCAGAAAGAGAATTTTACAACCTAATTGTTTGACAAAAGTCTCAAGCCAATTAATCACTAAATACAACAACAATGAACTCCAAAAACATATCAGCGACAACATAAAAACCTATCAATGGTGAGAGAAGATTTTACAAAATAATATAGTCTCTCACCTCTTCACTTACCATTGCAACAATCATGACATATGTTTTATTGTATTTGTTATTCCATATGGAAAGGTCCTTATCTATTGTAGGTATGGTAAGTATACTACCATTCTCTCCTTCACAAATTCCATCCCACAAATCATTAAAAATTAGAGTGCATTTGATCTTTTTATACCATAGGTAATTTTGTTTACCAATCAGCACCACACCAACAATGGAGAAGAGAGAATGCAATTTTAAACACAAGTTTCTCCTCACAATTAAATGTTTTCTTTGAAGAACAAAAAGAACATGTTTTCTTGCAACATAAATGAGAATGTGGCTTGATAGAGATGCAACCCACATGAAACAATTTGACTTACTACAAGAAATATCAAAATATAAAAACTAATTATGAACCCAACTCAAAAAAAAAAGACTTCAATTCAACAGATCAACAACTTCTACAGAATCTTTCATAAAATCATTGTCTTCCAACTTTCCCAACACTTTCAAAAATGGGAGGATACTAAATTCACTTCATAAAATTCTATATGTAGTGATGGAACAATGCTCCAAAAATCTCATCCTCGCTAAATAAAATATCAACACCCAGCTTCAAGCAAATATCAACATCGCACATGATCCAGAGTTCTAAAATGCATTTCTCTTTCAGAGATATCACCTTCCTAGTTATCTTATGCATTTTCCTTTGTTATTCCCGCAGATGGGTATTGATCTTATAATACTTATACATAAAAAAACTTTTCATTTACAAGATAAAATGTTGTGTCGATGGACAAGGCAGATAGGTAGAAAACAAGGCCATGGAATGAAATGTTATGTTGATGGACAAGTCAAGAAGGTAGATAGAAAATCCATGGAAATTATGAACATTTTTATAAGCGATATATTATTTGCTAATAAAGCATCAAGACTCACCCACTATAACAAGAAGACAACTATTACTTTCTGAGAGATCCAGACAAGCTATAAGACTCGTTATTCTAAGGGAGCTCTCTAAACAAGATATATTTGAGAGTACTAAGGTCGCATGAAAAGAAGAATACAGGAGAAGAAACCTTAACACCGTCCCATAGTCACTATAGAGAGAATAATTAGAGAGACAGTAATACAAATGGACATTTCTTCATGCAAGGGAATGAAACGCCCAAGGGAGGATAAAATCGTAGAGTTAAAACCTACTCTCGTACCATTGTTAGGGCAGGTATGGACAACGAGAATGAGTAAATACACATATTATTCCTTTCACTAATTCACATCATGCATATATACAATAGGAAGTGATCTTTGGTTTCATCTTCCAGGAGCTCCACATGACTCTTCCCATTCACCTTTGACTCTTCATATTTATCCTAAATAATATTTATAAAGTACCTCAAAACCTAATGATTAGGTATCTAACACAAAGTTTCTAAGATGTTCAATTGAGTGTTTTCTTCCACTTCATTTTTTGAATGAGTCACATTCAATACATATTTAGTCAATATTAGTTTTAACGAATAGTTTGAGAAATAGGAAACTTCTACCCAAAACTTAAGGGACATACCTTTTTCTTGAAGCAAAGAATTTTCCATTTCTACCAAAGTATAATTTTTTCTTTCAAAAATGCAATTCTATTGAGGTGTATTAGGTATAGATGTTTTCCAAGAGATACCATTATGTGAGAAGAAATTTTCAAAACCCTTTCCTATATACTCCTTTACATTGTTTAATCTTAAGCATTACACGGGTTGACCACATTTATTTTCAACTAAAGCCCTAAATTCCTTCAAATTTTCATAGATAGGACTCCTGGTATTCAATAAATGTACCTAGGTATACCTAGAAAATTAATTAGTGAAGGTCAATACATTTCTTGCACTAGATAGTGATGGTTTTTTCTAGGAACACATGTTTTTATGGACATGTTCTAGTTGGGTCTTTGCTCTCTAATATTTCCATGTTTCAAAGGTAGTAGGGTGATGCTTGCAAAGCATACATCCTTCACATACTCCATCAAGGGGGAAATCCTAAGGTAGTCTAGTAACTATGTTGTGTTTAATCATCATTTTCAAGCTTCATAAATTCATATGTTCAAGTTGTTCCAGATAAAGCGTGCTTCGATTATTAGTGTCAGGTATGAGTGTATATGATAATGGGTTTTCCTTAGGGAAGTCACATAAATTATATAGTCTATCCTTTAGATCAAGGAAACCTTCGGTGACAATAACAAAGTTGTTTTGCATATCCTTCACAAACTAATTTGGCCAAAACTTTGTGTTCTTTCTAGTCTAAGTTAATCCGGGTACAGACACCAAATTTTCACTAAATTTAGGTTCATGAAACATATCAATAATCAAACCATTTTGACATTCAATTTTTATACAATCAATAATGATAAGTGCATAATCATCTTCTACAAAGATTCATTTTTCTGTAGTTTATTTTAATAAAGAAAAGAGAGAAGAAATTGTATCCATATGAAGGGTGCAACTATAGTCAACGATCCATTCACTTTGAGAAGTATGAGCATGTCGGGCTTGCGAGGCACTAACACAAAATGTAGAGGTATCTGCCTTAAATTTAGAATTTCAATTCTATAGGTCGATCAATCTTCCATCTGACACTTCTCATTCAAGCTTCTTCACTTTCTCCTCTAGGTCCTTAGTCTTCTACCAACAAGCCTTCTTTGTATGTCCTAATTTCCCACAATAACATAACATATTATTTCTACCTTTCTTAGTTGAAGTCTAATCAACATGATTATTCTTAACATTTTGGTCAATACAATAATGTTCTTTCTCTTGGTTGCATCATTGACCTATTTCTCTATGATTTTACCAACCTTTTCCCTTCAACAAATGGGCTTGTTTCTTGACATCAAGTTTCCATTCATCATTCGATTTTTCTTGTGCACTAATCAATAAACCACAAAATGAATCAAAAGAATAATCATTACCAACGTCTTTCCTAGAGGTCTGGCTGGCACAAAAGGTTGAACATAATACATCATAGAGTGTCTTCAAATTCATTAGGATTAGTTCTACAATATGACCAAATTTCTTGGGAAAATCCTTTCTCCATTCACCCAATTTCAATTGATGTTCCTTCACATAGGACAAATAGTCTTTAATTCTTTCAAAGGAGAGAGGATCTATAGGGATAAATTGTTTCTCAATTTGCATAGTCTGACTTACATCAACTTTATCAAACATAGTCTTGAAATTCTTCTAGATAACATTGAGTAGTTGATCCTACTTATATGAAATCAAATATCCCTAGAGATGTAGGCTATTATGACACCTATAGCCTGATCCTTCTTCCCATCAATGGCATTGCTTTACTCTTAGACAATGTTTCCATATCTTGTGGCCAAATTCCTTAGTTGTTTCCATTTAGAACCGCATGCACTTGCTTATAACTCATAATGTTGATCTACAAATATAATCCTATATTTAGTATGCAAGTCAAAACCCTGAGGCATTCTACCAGATAGATCCATTTTGTTAGGTGTGTGCACAACTAACAACCTCCAAAAAACTTGTAGACAATAGGATAGATCTCAAACCAATAGCTTTGATACCATCCTTGAAAATGAGAGGATTTGGTATATAAGAGAGCCAATATTCCAAGAGAGAGGTGTTGTCTAAAGACACCTATTACAACACTTAAACACAACCTAGAATAGCTCAAGATACATAGCAATGAAAGAAGCCAAAAGATTTATATGTACAATACACTACACAACTTAGTCTTATATTGACTCATAAGGCCATCTTATATACCACCAATATGTAACCAACCCCCTTGAAGTGAGGAATATGAGGTCCACATAGATGGGTGAGGGTGCATAACAAACTCCTCAAATTTTTTATTGTTCTATACATTACTTGACTGCTTCATTCTAATTGCCCAATCAATTGAATGCCTAGTTGACCATTTAGTCAGTTCCTTAGCTTAAAACCCAGTCGATCGCTTAGTCAAATCTCCTAGTTAACTATTGACTATCTCTAGAATATCTAAAGATGTGATGAACCTGCATAACTTGTTTTCCAATTGCACTTATCCACACATGAGTAGAACATTATTCATGATCCAATTCCATCTATAGACATTGCTAATGAGTGAGAATTCATCAAAATATGTGTTGAGAGTGCATAACTCACCCTTTATAATAACATCTTGAGAAATAATAAAATCACCATCGAATCTTGGTTTTTCCATTAGGGTTTCCAAGGTAAAAAATCTATGTGTTTATGGTGCATTTAAATTCTCTATGGTTAATGAATTTTTGTGAATGAGTGTTATCTTCTTTTAATTGAATGTAATTTCATTAAGAGTGGTTTTGATTGTTGGGTTAATATATTTTATTGAGCATTGCATAGGACCTTTCATACAACCTAATCAACCTCTTAATTGAATCATTAGCTACACCCATAGATCTATTGAATTTTTAATTGAATTAATATAAAGTATGTGTGTGCGTTGTGTCAATATGCAACTACAATGCTATCCTTGATTTTCTACAACAACTAACTTGGAAACCCTATTCCTCCCTATTTCACCACATTTCCCCATCCCCAACTACTTGGACAATAGTGTGGATTGATATATCATACAATTGCACCACTATATCAAGGGCCAATGTTTACACCATGTAGTTATTAAAATCAATAAATGAGACATTAAGAAAATGTTTCTCTTACTATGGTTTTTAAATTTTATATTTATAAATATTTTGTATGGTTTTTTTAATTCCCCCTCTCCTTTCTTTTTTTAATAGTTCACCATGAACTAAAAATTGGAAATTGTAATGGAGTATATTTTCTTTTATTTTAAATTCTTCATCCAATTAATATGCTATCCTTTGCACGTCTTCATGATCATATAATTAATAAAGTGATTATTATGTGCATGCACACACCCTATGTTTCTTCCCCTTAAATTCTTTAATCGATATTTAAGGATTGCTTGCCTGACAAAGCACACACACCTTATATCTTACCAAAGTAATATTTAACATTTACAATCAAGAAATGAAATTCGGCCCATAACTACAACATCTTCTTACTATTCTAGCTTATTTGTATACTTATATTTTTGAAATTATCTCAAACCATGAAAATAACATAATTAAATTCATGTCAATTGAGCTCAAGTGTTTGTGGAATGAAGTGTTATCCTCCCCACCCAGGTTATATTCTTGTAAGTAACATGTTGAGCTCATAGTGAATATATTGTTGTAATAGTCTTGTGCTCTAAAGAATCTAGGGTTTACGCTAGGTACCATCCTTGAAATGAGGGAAGTACCTGGGGGTTTTCCTCAGACGTTGTAACCTGGAAAAAAATAAACATACTTAACTTCACATTTAAAAAGTGACATAAAACAATGTTTACATTTAAAATATCTATTGCTTTAATATTTAACATTATACAATAAACATTAAAATACACACATTTTATATATTGAGTAACTAGGTTATGAATTGCCTAGAATAAAAATAAAATTCAATGTAGTCAACCTTGCTCTTCTTTCTTTTTGTACAATGCCCATAGGAAATGGTGACTAGGTAAAGGGACTTGCGTCATGCATACAAATAATTGACACACATTAATATATTTATCCACATAATTATAGTTATCAAGGTAATTATCAACCAATCTAACCTTGAGGCATCAATGCCTCTAAACCTTCCAAGGTAGCTCACAACATATAATGGTGAAAAATTCTAAAACACATTAATGCATGTTTTGTAGGTTAATTAACACATTTAGATATCCAAAACATTATATCGCATCGTTTACACACATACACATTAATAATATATAATGGTTTTAAGATCCACATATATATACAATAACACTAATCAACCCAATTATTTGACACTTAAGCACAATATATTCCATAATAAGCCTAATCATGATCCAAAATATAACTCAAAATGTGGGGCACTACAAGATGACACCCCACTTAAGGAACCCACATGATAAACTTGGGTGAGCATGATATAAATTGGAAATGTATAAGGCATAAAGGATTCAACCTCAGAAGATTTTAACCTACATGATATCCCCTTAATAAACAAATCTCATGAGTATGAACATAGTCTAGTCACTCCCAAATCCAATTTATCAAGTTCATTACAATCCATAGGCCATCCCACCTCCAAAATCAACTCCACCACTAGACAGGACAATGCCACTAGATCATGCAACAAATAATACTAGTGCTACCACTACTAATCAAAGGAAAACATCTCAAGGGAAAACAATGAACTCATAGCAACAAAACCAAATGGAGACTTCCCCTTGTGCCCAACATAGTTTGTTCTAGATATTAAACCCCTTATTAGGGAAGATTGATCCCAAACTTGCTCAAATGATGAGAGAAAAGAAGGATAAAGGCACAACAAACCATGAGAAGGATGACATGTCTACTAAGGTGAGAGATTAATTTCCCTTCACACCATGCCAGGGACTCAATCACTACAAAACATAACCCCTAACTAACCATAAGCCAAAATCATATATTGATCTCTCTAATTTTGATATTGATCCAGGTGGATATCGGTGGCTGCCCACCTATTCCAACTGGCTCATCTTGGAATTTTTTTAGTTTGGAAGCTTTTTCCTAGTTTCTGGGTCCTGAACTTCCAAGCTCGTTTTGAGGCCCTAAACAATGTTTTTAGGGCTCACCACAATCAAACTAAGTTCTAAGTCTAATTTTGACGACATAATGTGTATTCCTCAGATAGACCTTTCCAACGGGCTACTGTGTGCCTAAAACATAGATTGTATGCAAAAGTTATGATCTCGGGAAATTGATGTACTAACTTACCCCAATGAGGCCCACATGACTTTTGGCGC
>CBVK0100005719.1:0-15285 GCA_900067695.1 Picea abies
TTGGCGATCATCCGATCCCAGTTTTTGATCTTTTGCTTGCCTTTGGAACGTCTGTCTGCTTGCAGCTCGTCCCACCATAAGGCTGCATGTCCCTTCAGTTTTGTAACTGCATGCCTGACCTTTTTGTCCTCTTCGATATCCTCATAATCGAAGTAGGTATCGAGTGCTCGGATCCAATCCAGCAACTCCTCGGTGTTCAGACTTCCCTCATAGACGGGAATGTCCATCTTTATCTTCGAGCTCATCCTCGAAATGGCTTTTATCAACCTCTCTGTCGAGGCATCTTCTGCGGCGACTTCTTCTTGGTCATGTCCAGCTTCCTCTTCGTTATCAGGATCGCTGAACTCTCCCGCATCGGCTCCACGCCTTTGAGTGGCCTCCATATCTTCGAGTCTTGACCTGAGATCTCGTATCTGGCATTCCATCTCAGCATTCCCTGCTGGATTCTCTGGTCGCCTGCCTCTCCTCCGGGCATCCCTGTCTTCCCGATCAGGCGACTGCCTTTCTCTCATGGGCGGCATTTCAAATATGTTTCTCCCCGCTTCCTTAACGAAGAGAGCTCCAGCTCCGTGCTCTGATACCACTCTGACGCCCACCTGCCCCTCAGCGAGCACGGTCGCCCCACCAGGACCTTCACAATCCACGGCCCGAAGAGCTGGCGCTCTTCCCTCCCTTATCGGGAGTTCGCAACCCACAAACTCTTCCACACACACTTCCCTTTTATAACTTGTCTGGGGAAGGAATTCGGAATCTCGCTTCTCGCAAGTCCAGACGTCGAACGTCCCTTTCTCGGATTCTCGAGACCGAGGAAAGTCAACGTTGACTCTTTCCTTCGCTTCTCGCCACTCGGAGAATTTGTCCTTTCACACCCGGACTCCGAAGTCCCGAAATGCCGATTCCGCGATCTCACTTTCTCGCGGCTTCGTGCCTCGGCCGTTAGTCTTCCCACTTCCT
Source organism: Picea abies (assembly GCA_900067695.1). Lineage (NCBI taxonomy): Eukaryota > Viridiplantae > Streptophyta > Pinopsida > Pinales > Pinaceae > Picea > Picea abies. The sequence continues at coordinate 955 of CBVK0100005719.1, forward strand.
GAGACCTGATGTCCCGAGGTCGCGATGCCCGATGTCGCGTGTTCCGTCAATGCCCTATGAGTCTTTGATAAAGGAAAACTGTCGGAAGCTAACCGTTTCGTCGTCGCGACTTCCGGCTCAATGGGCCAGCCTTTCCCTGCTATCTTTCCAAAGTACTCCGCCTCGATTACGCTCGGGCTATGAGGATTCTCTGAGATCTTATCCTTCCGTAATATTCCTTCCTACTATGGTCACCATAACTGATCACACTCTCTTCAAGAAATCCTGCGACTGCATCATCCCGGACTCCATCCGACTGCACCCCGCAGAATGTCTTAACTGGCTTAAGAATAATTTGAAACTTATTATTCATGCACCTAGTTCCTTACCCTTCCACATGATCAGGTATACAGCATATGAAAGAAGGACATAGCTAAGAATCAAGACGCAGAGACAAAATCCCACCAACACGCAAGGGATAATCACACCCATGAATGGGATCCCGCTCCAATGACTCCGGGTTGATAGAAGTAAGAGCCTAACTTTGAGGCCTCTTCGACGCACTCTATGCGGAAAGACTTGACTGCACTCGATGCAGGAATCTCCAGGCTCAAACGGAGAAACAATTGAAACTCATTTATCTCTCTCTTAGATTTCTAACTTGATATGAAATCACATATGCAGCGTATAGAAGGAAAGCATAAAAGGAAGCTAACATGCAACAGCATAATATTAACAAGATACAGAGAATAATCGCAGCCATGACCTGAATCAATCTTTCTATTAATTCACTATCTGTACATGGGGATTCTTCACAAGTTCTCCGCTTGTTCTTCCTTCTCCTTCTCTATGCTAACCTTGATTCTAGATATCAAAAATCCTCCCCTCAATAATACAAAGGAGGGTGTATTTATCCCGTTTTCCCTCTCAAAAGCTAAATTGTCTGATCTACACTTAATGATCTTATCTACCTGCACCCAATCTAATCTTTCTGCATTCAAATCTAATAAGTGTTCCTGTTGTACAAGGACGAGAGCTTATCTGCTCCAGGTCCAAATTGATACATAAGTACGCCTAAATATGGATTCTTTTATTCAATCGGAGCCTCTCCTCAAAATAGCCACGACCGTGACCCTGACGTCTCTCTTTGAAGTCTTTTCCATCTTCCCGTGCAGGCTCGCACGACGAGGTGCGAATGCTCCTGCATCATGTGGACATCAGCCTTGCCATAGCCTACTAGCACTCCCACCATGGCTCGAACTGTAGGTTAACGATTACCTAGTTCGAGAGGATCCACGATGTCGTGAAGGAAGACTGCGACAGTCGCTCACAATGATTCTAAAGGGCACGCAATAAGGCGGGGGCCTTATTCCTTATATCCCTTAGTCTCCCACAAGTTCACCTGGCAGAGTGTTGACTCCAGGGGTTATATATGTCTACCAATCAGTCAAGTCAACGAGTGGCACCCTTGGAGCACGTGGTGCATCCTGAAGGGCACGTCATGCAAAAGAAACACAAGTTGGTGAGTGGTACCCTTGGAGCACGTGGTGCATCCTGAAGGGCACGTCGCGCAAAGGAAACAAATGAGGCGAGTGGCACCCTTGGAGCATGTGGTGCGTCCTGAAGGGCACGTCGCATTCATGTTGATGAAGGAAAAAAACCTAAATGTCCCTAAGACATTAACGCCTTAAGAAATCCTTAAACAACTTCCCTAACCAAGTGTCACCCAATTCAGAATCTAAGTCCTAAGTCTAAAACTTTTTAGGGTAAAAATTTAGTCTAACCTTAAGAAAAAGACCCTAGAATAAAATTAAAAATTTAAACAAAAACCCATTTAAGTGATAGTTTAGTCTTCATAAAACACTTGGGGTAAATGAAGAGAGTAATAATTTAATTAAACTAAGAGATTTAAAAATTTGCAAAGAAGAAATTATTTCTTAACTTGTGAAAGTGCAAAGATATTAAATTAATAAAAAAGGGGGGAAAGATTTAATAACACAACTGCCATTTTGGGCTTTAATAAAAAGGGGAAAGAAGGGAATAATAAAAATTAGAAAACTAAGTAATGTAGGAAACTTAATAAAGGAAAGATGGGAACTTATGGTAAAAAGCAAGGTCAACATAGTAAGGAATCTGCAATTAAGAACCTGTTAGTCTGAGCTAATTTAGTAACATCTTTTTTTTAGGAAAGCATTTAAAACATGTAAGGGGATCTAGGAACATCTAGGAGTAAATTTAGGAGCGACTCTAGGTGGGTGAGGGATTTGAGACAATTAATAAATTAAAAGAAAATATTTATTGGAGAAAAGAGGGGGATGGACGACACTTGTGCGAGGGACAATATTTAGAATATTTTATTGAAACTTAATTTAAAATGTGAATTAGGAAAGTTGGTGGGTCTAAAAACTCTATAAAAGAAAAGGGAGATGAGGAAGAAAGGTATGGGTTGATAGCATAACGTTACGCTGCCGGATTTGTGACTTGACTGATTACTTGTGGGGATTTGCATTTTCCTAGCTTGGATAGGAGTGGTGGCTCGGCCTTGCGAGGCAAGCTGGGAGCTAGACGTACCATCTGGATAGCATGTGGCCCCTTTGCAGCTCGGGGGGCTAAGGGGGAAGTAGAGTATCCCTAGAGATTGGTTGGGAGGTACCTGTGTAGTCTCTATGGTCGACGAGTGGGAGCGGCGCGGAGCAGGAGCTGCACGGAGCACGCAAGTGTCTTTCGAAGCAAGCTATAAGGAAACGGTATGCTCTTCTATTTTGTAGAATAGAATGCAGTAGGCTGTAGGCTTGTATCAGATTAATGGTTCTAATGCTTTCGGCATGTTTATACCTACTGTTATCTCATTTTCTTCCATGTTTATTTCTCACTGGGCATTTCTGCATATTCCTTCTTGTCTGCCCTTTTTTTCCTTGAAATTTAAATGATGGCGAGGCTCTTACCTCTGCATTTTGTGTTATAATTCCTAGTGATCTGGTGGAGTTAATCATTAGGTTTTGGTTTGTAGTCCTTGTGTTTTGGATAGTAATTCCTTGCGTTGGGTTGGTAATTCCTGGCGATTGAAGGAGGATACTCCCCAATTGTCAATCTCATAACCACTATGTTTTTATTTATTCTAATTCCTGTCGAATTGAGAAGGATACCCACGTGCTACAGCCAAATTTATCAGCGTTTCTGTTTTATTTTTCTGCAATCCTTGTGTTATAACTTGCTAGAGGTTACCCCGTGGATTCGTGCCCTTAAACTCTAAATTTCCTTTTGTGTTTGTTGTTTCACCCAGCGTGACGATTGCCCAAAATTTCTCTGTGTATTGTGGTGTATTTCAGCGATTGTTGGTTAGATTTCCTTTTGCGTTGGGTCATTTATCTCAGCGTTGACTGTGAAAAATTTTCTCTGTGTTTAGACTAAGGACACTCACACAGTAACCTCCCTGATCTCTGCGATTTGGTGTTTCTCTGGTCTTTGCCATTTGGTGTTTCTTGGATCTCTACGTTCTGCTTAATTATAATTGTTGTAAAATGATACCAGCGGGTTTTGGCCTTGTCCAGTGCATTTAGCAACTCTAGCTGCCCTCCTGGATTCACCATGATTGATCTTGAAACTGGAATCCCCAATCCCTGAATCACATTTCATCACACAGTCAATCCCCAATTCTGAAAGCACCATTCTTTAGATCTCAAGGAAACCAAAAGTGCCAAGAAAAAGGAATGAATAAACTAGCAGAAATGAAACTAACAGAAAAATCTGGGCTGGGCGATATACTCACTAGACATGAAGATATGATCCTCTCTACTGTAGACTGACAGAGTTCCAGGAATTCGATGTTGCGATTTCGGAATCTGAATCAAGTTGTCTGAAATCCAATTGGGTCTTCCAAACCCTGGCTTTCCTATAGTCAAAATGATGTAATGGATGACTGAAAAGTCGCTTGCCTATGATCTCGTAAGCTGCAAAGGGAAACCCCCCTACAGATCTGTTACCGATGGCATAGAATGTCGGGTTTGTGTGTTATTTAAAGTAATCCGGTAGAATAATAAAAAGGATATTCCAGTGGATATGCTGTACGGATTCCTTTCCAAATAGCTATTGTAGACCCTGATTCTTTTTAATATAACCAAATTGACTATTATTTTTAATTTAACTAAATTCCTTCATTTGTGAAGTGCTTGATTAAAGTTGACATAGATGTCTAGGTATGATGTGTACGTCAGCGAACAAACATAAATATCTGTTAACGATTTCGTTTTAGACTGATTAGGCCACCACCTGTGACAGACCACAACCTTAGGGTTATAAATCTTCAAGCTTGGGTGGACATCTGACAGTGTTGTCATGACAGAATCATTCCCAGAGAATGGTCGCAATTACCTCGAAAATAACTCTCGGTGATATTTGTTTTGAACCGCATTAAACCCAGGTCTTTCATTTATCGTATATTGTAATTTAGTTATTGATTTGTTTCACTGTATTGATTATACCAGAGAGAATTATTACTTTAGATTTATACCAGAGAGAATTATTACTTGGAAACCTGGTTTTCGCTGTATTGATTTATACCAGAGAGAATTATTACTTTAGATTTATACCAGAGAGAACTATTACTTTAGAAACCTGGTGTGGACATACTCATAGGTTTAGGAGTAGGTTAAGATTTAATAATCTCCTTTAAAAATGAAGTTCCTTTATTAATAATAATAAACTATTATTATAGCATGGGAAGAGGAATTTGGGTAAAAGTGGATATGATGCACCTAATCTACTTTTGGGGACATAGTTTTATGTATTAGGGGGCATAATTTATAGACATCCTTATAAGGTCAAGTATGGTTATATGATTTATAATTAAGATGTTTAAGTCATGTACGGTTTAAGATTTTCATGATTATTAACCTTTAAAGTAATGAGAGGCCTTATTAATTAATAATAATAATAATACCAATTATTACTACCTTTATCATGTGTGGGATGAGGAAATTAGAGTAAGGATTGTCAAGAGGTGAGCAATCGAAGTCTTGATGTATTGTGATATATATATCCATCTACATGATTATTAGATCTTGAATTTTTTTTAAAAAATAGAGTACTTATAAATTAGTTTAAGGCAAATTGATAGAGATGGAACCTTGAGGACTTTTATAATTTAAATTTGCGTCAAATGAACTGGTGTTAAGGCTAAATTAGATTATACCTTGATGTCATCATGCACCTTAAACATGCGACATCGGGCTCGTATTAGAGGTTGGAATAAATTGTGTTAATTTCCTTATTGGCCTCCTTAATCACCTTTGTCTTGCATTGTGATTGTTATTTTTGCAAAGTTATTGTAACTTAGAATGAAAAGGTGTTGTTCTCTTATGGTAATATTATTGAAGTTTTATGGTTATGGATAACACATAAGATGTAAGGCGCTTGTTATTTTCGCAAAGTTAATATGATATAAATGTAATGCGTTTATTATTTCATGAAAACGTAATTGTAATTTTTATTGTTATTGATGAACTTATCTGGTGTAATGTCCTTGATTTAAGTACGATAAATTATTTTGAGTTAGTAGACGAGGGTTGTTGCTCGTTTCAATTAATGTTTTACTTGGTTGGTAAACCTTTTGTTTGTTTGGTCTGCTTGTGTCGGGCAAGATGTAGACACCTCCATGTTCCTCAGAACAGTCGCCAGCCCTGAGACCTTAAATGGTTAAAGACGATGGGAAACTGGGCTTGAGCGTTGCTTATGTGTCTTGGAGGTCCTAACCTTGCAGGGTAGGACGGGCGGGAGGTCAGTTGTATTTTAGCAGTCAGTTTTACTTGTCGTTAAATGTTGCGTTGTGCACCTTTGCCTATGGTCTTAGTTGTTTGCAAATACTCGTCGTATGATTTTGTATTCTTTCAATGAACACCATGGTCGCGCCTTGCTGAATGTCAAGGGGCGACATAGAGTCAAGTGTGTTTTTACTTCTACACGCGCGCACACACCGTACACAAAAAAAAAAAATTATTTGCACCTGTCACTAGAATGGTTGTCGTAACGAGGCGGTTCGTTACATACTTGACTATTAAAGAAAGTCTCTAAATTTGTATGGGACACCACTACCAACAAAGCCTTCGACGCTTTGAAATTGACTTTAACCTGTACCCCACTACTTTTCCTGCTCGATTATAGTTGAGATTATTTCCTTTATCTCGCTACATTGGATTCAACCATTGCCATGGTTCTTGTCCAAGAGGACAATTCTCACGATGAACATGTTATTTATTATTTGAGTTGGAGTCTCACAACTATCGAAGCCAAGTATGTACATGTTGAAAAACTAGCCTTGGTAGTTGTTCAAGTTGTCCAACATTTCCGAAACTATATCCTTTTATGCAAGACCACTGTGATTTTCGATTGCAACCCCATGCAGCACATTCTTACATGCCATTTGCTAGGGGGAAAACACTCCAAATGGATTGTGATACTCCAAGATTTTTTCTTAGAGTTTGAATGCGCTAAGTCCAAGAAATCCTTAGTGTTTGCTGAATTGATATGTGACCTTCCCAGTTCTGAGACGAAAAATGTAGCAGAGGATTCATTACCCGATGAATCCCTTTTTATGATCAGTTCTAATGACCTTTGGTATGGATATATCATTATATATCTCCAGACTCATAATTTATGGCCCGATTTTTCTAGTACTGACCGTCGTCGCATACATTACCAAGCCCATCAGTATATCATCCTCAGTGATACTCTTTATCATCATGGAGTTGAATCTATTTTTTGACGATGTCTCACTTATGATGAGGCTGAGAAAGCTTTGAATGAATTCCATTCGGGAGCATGTGGTGGTCACATGTCTCAGTATTCTACTGCCCAAAAGATCTTATGAGTTGGGTATTTTTGGCCTTCCCTATTCAAAGATTGTACTATTGCCATCCAAAAATGCCACGCTTGCCAAATATAGAATAACAAAATAAGATCTCACCCCGCTCCCTTACATCCTGTAGTTTTAATTGGACCCTTTACTAAATGGGGCATTGATTTGATAACATGTAACCCTCACTCGTTCGGGAGGCATGGATACATTATTGTAGCCGTAGATTATTTCATGAAGTGGACCAAGGTGATGCCTACATTTGACAACATGGGTAAAACTGCAGCCCTATTCATCTTCAATCACATTATTACACAATTTGGAATCCCACAGGCTATCGTCACCGATCATGGTAGAAACTTTTGAAACTTTATGATGTTTGAGCTTACAGAAAAGTTGGGTCTTTGACATGAAAAATCAACCCCCTACTATCCACAGGCCAACAACCAAGTCGAAGCAGTAGACAAAGTACTTATTACCATGCCCGACGGATTGTCGGAATTCACAAAATGAGTTGGCACACGATGTTTTTCTCATCATTGTGGGCCTATCAGACATTCGTGAAGTCAGCCATGGGGTTTACACCTTTCCAATTAGTGTATGGTTTAGAAGTTGTTCTACCGATTGAATGTGAAATTCCATCGTTAAAACTAGTCATCCAACTTCTCCCAAACGTCTCTACTAAGGAGGAACATCTTTTGTATCTTACACAATTGGACGAAACTTGTCATGATGCCACCCTAGTTATTGAAACCTAGAAGAAACGTGTAAAAGCCCAATATGACAAACATGTCAAGCCACGCACGTTTTCTGAAGGTGATCTAGTTCTCCTCTATGAACAAGATCGTGATCTACTAGGAGATGGAAAATTTGAGGCTATGTGGTAAGGCCCTTATATTGTTAAAGGAGTGTTAGATAAGGGAGCATACAAGTTAGTATATTATGAAGGAACTCCTTTGAGTGAACCTAGAAATGGGATTTACTTGAAGAAATACTACGCTTAGCCTGTCTCTACATAAGCACTTGTATTTTTACTATATCATACTCTTGTGTGTTACTTTAGCGTGTTTCTCCTATTTTAATTTTACCAATAACTACTTACCCTATATTGTGTTTGGTCTCCAGATGTCAGTGTTTTCGCTACCTTACATTGGCTTCACTGATGGTGCTAGCCATAGTACCCATAATTTAGCTTCTGCTGCTTGGGCAATTTATCCACCCTCAAACTAACTTATTTGTCTACAAGGTGTTTGTCTTAGTCGAGTGACCAATAATATTGCGGAGTATAGCACAGTCATCAAATTATTGACTAGTGTTATTTCACTTGGGATTCATCGCTTCATTATATGACTTGATTCGCAGCTAGCATTACTATAGTTAAACAATGTCTATACTATCTGAAGCCCTACTCTACTATGGGTATATTTACAAATCCACCTCTTGGAATGTCATTTCGATTATATTGAATATCAAAACATTCCTATATGTCTAAATACATTAACTAATGCTCTAGATAATTATGTATTAGACAGACATTTGAGACATTTGTAATTCCAATCACATTTCACATACTGTACAAAAAGCAGGGTAAAAATCAATAAAATCCTCATGTGTATATATAATGATATAATGTTTACAAAAAGAGTTTTCATCCAAAGATCAAAATATCAAAATATAGAGCCCATGGCCCCTAAAAAATGGCCTCATGGATGCCTCTCACAATAGCATAATACTGCTCTCGCTACTCTATGTAGTAACCAACTAAGAGAGTCGGATACACCTACAGTATGGCGTTGATAATGCCTCGGGATCTCCTTGATGGATATATCATGCCATGTCATCCAATCACACCATATTTTCATTTGTGGGTCTCTCGGGGCTGGTATTCCCCATTCCACCTGTAGGCGTAGGTGTGGAACTCTTTTGGGGAAGAAAGATACTAAAATAGACCCATAACCAAACTGTTTGAGGTCCCCATTCTTTCTTTCGTGAGTTGCGTTTTCATGCTGTCTAATAGACCGTCACACCAATTGAATACTCGAGGATCCAAGCATTCAATAGCTTATTGGAAGTAACTTTCGAGTTCCATGTGTGGCGAAGCACTCCCTACCATCCGTGCAATAGTAAACAAGATGGTCCTGAGGGTCAAATATTTCACACCTCAAATTGCTACTCTTCCTTTACATCTTTCAGCATCAGGTTCACAATGCTCACCAATGTACTCACTCATGGGAAATCCACCACCTCTACCACCTATCAAAGTCATGCATGCCCCATGACGTGAAAACCCTGTCAGGAAATAAATATCCTCAATATCCAAAGAGAGGACATGAAAACCCACATGGAACACTCGTTGTTTTGAATCCCACATATGAACTAGATATTCTAGTAATCTTTGTTGGGCTCTCATGCCCTGAACTTTGAAGAATTTTAATAGATCACATTTTCAGATGGAATTCACGGTCCTCAGATCATTTAAATCCATGATATAGTGTTCTTCATGCTCATGCTCCCTCCATTCCAACATTTTTGCAAGCAAATACTTGCATGGGAAATAGAGAAGATCTTTAGCACATTTGTTTTCAACATTTTTGGGATTTTTGTTGAGTCGACGTTTACTTTTCATTTTAGTTTTTCATCCATCGCGATAAAACTTCAAGTACAGTGTGGAATTTCCATGAGTATGCCTTAAAGCACCTACATAAATCATTGGTTTCTGTAGGGCCCATTATAGGCCACTCGCGACGACCCCAACGCACGACTAGTAGTCCCAAATCATCAAACAATCTTGATTTTTCACCATCAAAAACAAAAATTAATCCATTGAAAAGATAGAAGATACAATGCTTACCTCTTTTATGCAATCTGTTCATTGAATGATCCCCTATGGCCTCCGCAATCCGTCGCCAAAGTTGAGGTGAAATATAAGGGTTTTTGGTAAGTTTTTGACCAAGTGAAAATAAAATGGTGAAAAGGACTTTTTGCTTCTATTTATTTCTTTTTTATCATTTTTTCTAATATTTTGTTTTATATAAATACATTTTGGTCAAAACCCCATTAATGCTAAAGGTCTTGTAAGTGTTTTGTTCCTTTTAGGAATAAATTTAGGACTTTGGACAACAAACTATGGACAATTTTTGTGATTTATTCAATTTTTGTTGCATGTACAACTACTTTTTAAGGTTTTTTAGAAAAACCTCGAGCACAGTCTTTGTTCGTTCTCGGGCTTGAAAACCAATGAGAATGTAACTAAGTATGATTTTTTCATCTTTTCGTACTCGTCGTGGTAACACGAAGATAACGAAACCTATGGAGAATTCTTTAATCTCTTTTCAAGCTCCTTAAACAACGAAAAGATTGTTGAGCGACCTTGTTATTTTCATGCTCATAAAAGTATTTGAAGAAAACGTTTGATGGGCGATAGTTTATCACTTTTTTGGTCCTGTCAAACTACTTTACGAAAAAGGAACTGAGAGAGTTCTCTTTTAAGTGTTTTTCCAGACTCTATAATCATGAAAAACCTTCAAGTTTTCTATCTTTGGACTCATTAAATACATATCAAAAAACTCATACGGGACCAAACCACTCCTTCTTAGGGTTCGTTAAATGTACTCCGAAGGACTCATCCAAAGGATGAGCTTAAATTGACAAGCATATGTTATCCTCCTCAAGTTTGCGTAAAAATAAAGAGGTACTTGCCAGAAATAGTGGGGTGGAATTTGGGAAAGGTATGTGTATCTGTATTTGTATTAATGGAAGTAATCGTCACTCTTGAACATGACACCCCTATTCGTCATTCAAATCTAGGTTGGGTAATCCATTTGTCTCTTATTTTACCTTTTGCAAGTTCATATCTTGGGTCATCTTTAATTCAATACTGCCAAGATCATTGTCGTGTCATTCATATGTTCAAGTGAAGTTCAACTAGAACCTTCTATAATTCGACCATCTGCAGTTGTCCATTCTTACCATGTCGGCCTTCCCTGTGTCAGTCCCAAGTCACATATGTATTTTTCTCTACCCTAAATCTGTTACTCATTTTGTGTCATTGATGGGGGATACATCAAGGCCCTCCTATGATGAGTCTTCTCCTATCGACTTCAACTCATTATCCAGGAAAAAGACTTAGAAATTATTTAGTACCTTAGATCCTGCATTCCTCAATGATAGGTTTCTTCACTTTTGACAGTGGGTCTACATCATCTATCCCTGATCGAGAGATTTTTTCAAGTGTTCGACTTCAATTCTTTTATTCACACTTGTTGGATTGTACTAGAGTACCTTGGGAGTCATTGACATCAATGGTGATTTCCCTCACACTTGTTAACAGTTTTCATCAATGACTGGTAATCAAGTGGTTTCTATTCACGTTCAACTTTGACATCTATAATCACGTGACTAGAATCGTACTAACGGACGATGGATTGAAGACCCTAGACTTCATCATTTTTTGGTCTAGGTTGCAATGGACTATTTATGATTTGTTTTGACACATAGATCCACCTTGTATGTCTCATGGCTACATTCGTACTTGAGTTCTCAATGCATGGATCCACAGTGTATTCCTAGTGGCTATGCAAAATCTTGTTGACATGGATCCACGTTGTATAATTGGTGGCCATGACCTACATTTATGGTCTGGACATGGGAATGCCTACCTCAGACATAATGTAATATTTTACAGATGCTTGATTGTTTACAGGTTTCTGATTAGTGCGCCCCTAGTTCCCGACACATACACACTTATTTTACAAATTACTTTGGATATCTCAAACTCCAACCTCATACTTTGGGGGGCATTCTGTTACACATTATTTTGGTCACCCTGATGATGGTTACATAAACATGTGTTCAGGTTCCCGATATAATTTTTTGCCTGAGAAAAACAACTTCTTTCCACCCTTGCAAGATGTATTTTTGGAAGGCCGCCATGGGCAACTCCCTTTACACAGTGCGGAAATCCTTGATTTTCACATGCTGCATTATAGCCAATCCATGGAATTTTCGCAGGCTGCCGTATAGGCAGGTCACGATGACGCTTTAAAACTAAAAGAGGAAATAAGTTCTAGTAGCTTCTAGAAGTGGAATCTTCTGGAAATATGAGGTGGCATCCATATGGTTACGATCCTATTAACTTCTCTAATTTGATGGGATCATCCTCATCTCCTTAACCACTTCAGCTTCTTCTATATAATGATAGGCTTCTCATGGAAATTTTTAGAGGTACAAGCACAAAGAAGCATAGAGACTGAAGAGAGAATAGATTGAATTTTGTGTGAAGAATCCTATTTCAAGTGATGCTTGAGATATCCATTCATCCATCAAGTTTTTGAGAGAAATATTGAAGAAAATATCGAAGCAAATGTATGTGTGTGTTAGAACGAAGGGCCACTAAAAGGGAACTTGCAACATCAAGGCGATTCGGTTGTATCTTCTACCTTTGATTAATATAATACGGTGGCATGTCTCTTTCCCATAAAATGATCGATATTTTATTACATGACTCCTTGATCACATGTTTAGGTTGTCATTGAATTTCATTATTGTTGATTTCACGTTAGTTGATTTGTGTTATTACATATCTGATTTCATAGGAGCATTGGAGAAAAGCAGGATCAACAAAGACATAAGGAAGCGATTCATAAGGTATGTTATCTATTCCTGTTTTGGTAGTTAAATTCAATGATCATAATCTAGGGAAAGTGTATTGTTCTGTCTTGTTTTGTTCTAGATCCAGGTGGATCTAGGGGTATTAGTTCATGTCCACATCTACTGATTTACCCGTTAATAGACCCATAGTGTTATATATTGCATGGAAAAATATGTAAAAGGGGTTGGTTGGAAAAACAATGTAGACAGTGACTATTGATTGTAGTTTTTGATCCGAGCGAGATTTAATGGAAAAGTCCTGAAGCTTTGATGAAAATATTCTAATGGTGGTTGTTTGATGTATTTTATTATTTATTTGCGTATTTTCTTTCCTGTGCTCTTTATATAAACATCTGTAATGTTTGTCTAAATCGGAACATGATTTAAAATCTAGAATTTACCGCCCAATGCTCTAGATTCACGCCATTTAGACAAATTATGCTTCTTCTAAGTTAACTCTGAATTCATCCCCAATGGTGCTCGAAGTTTCTTCATGTGTTTTTCTCTCGCCACACTTAATGATTTTAAACTGAAAGACTGTTGCTTATTTATCCTTTCTCCTCTCAACCTCAGTCACTAAGTCACTTGTTTCTCTCATTTTCAGAATTTGACTCCATTTCCCAATGGTACTTTCTCTCCTGCTTGTCCCGCCATCCATTTTAAAACAAAAATAAACTTGTCCTATTGCAAAATCTGACCTCTGTGTATTTATTGATGAAATATTTGAGTTATTACCAGTCATTAGACATATGAGAGAGCTCTCTCTAGTTGTATAAGTCATAATACAATCTAAATTTGGTTTGTAGGTTACCTTGGCCTTTCTTTGATGCATCCCAAAGAAATTATCGAGTCCTAATAGGGGTGAAACTCCAAGTTGGGGGTCATAACCCAATTTACGAGTAGTATATACCTGGATTAAAAACTCAACCTTGTAATTTTCCTTTCCAATTAAATCAACAACCATCTGGGGGGGAAATCCTTAATTAAATTCTTTTGTACTATGTAATCCAGGGAAACCTTATCCAGGCTCTATAAACCCTACCTAGGGTCAAGATTTTCAATCTGATGCTCCTTTCCAGGATACCATGCCAAATCATCCAACACATATTAGCTACTTGAGTCAAAAGTCTCCACAATCAAATTTGACAGGACCCTCTAACTATTTATAGACTGCTTATGGTCCTACTGGTATACCTATGGGATTGCCTCCCCAAAATTATGAGTTTCCTCAAGTGAAAAAATAGTTGTTGTTTCTAGCTACTTTGAATTTATCAGATTTATCTAGGATTTTGAATGATCCTATATTGCATTCTCCTTATTGGCTGGTTATACCTGCTAAATTACCATCAAATATTCCTAATTTTGATGGTCAGTCGGGAGAATACCCAAACAATCACGTCATAACATTTCATTTTTGGTGTTCATACATTTCCTTAATGGATGAATTCATCTGATTATGTCTTTTCCAACACACTCTTATGAGTTCGATCGGCAAATGGTATTTCGAATTGACATGAGGATTATTCAATGATTTCAACACCTTAGTTTTGGATTTCTTGACACATTACCAATTACTGATTCGATATGAGATAGGAATTGAAATTTTGAGTTCATTTAAACAATCCTCTTCTACTCACATTTCATATCATATTCATGAGTGGAGTAGGAGAAGATGATTAATCAAAGTTCCCATTCGTTGTTCAGCCCTAATATTGGCTCATTACCCCTTAATTGGGGCATATTAGATTAGTAATGCTATTTTATTTATGTCAAATTTAGGCCATTAGTTGTAATTTATATTAGTAATGTTATTTTAATTATGTCAGCTTTAGGCCATTATTTGTAATTATACC
>CBVK0100005720.1:0-15284 GCA_900067695.1 Picea abies
ACAGCCATATGTATAACAAATTGCCTAGAACCCCTTTACCCTCCTCCTTGGCCATAGTAAATCCTTTTCTCGCCGGATCACAGATGTCTAATCAATGAATTTTCCTGAGGATGGAGGGGTCCCACTTCGGTCATTGGAAACTCTCGAACATATTTCCAAGAAAGAGAGCAGGTTGTGTTTTTCTTTTTTTGACTCTAGCTGGATCATAAACATGTCTAGGTTAATCCTAACCTTATTAGTTATCCTCATGACTAGAAATATAAGAACTCATAAAGGTATGAAATCCCACTTAAAAAAAAAAAAATACCGATAAAAAACTCTGAAAAGTACAATAAATAAATCATCGTTGTAAAAAAAATAAAAAATAAATAAATAAATAAACCTCAAGAATAGCCATATGTATAGAAGCTTGCCTAAAACCCCTTTACCCTCCTCCTTGGCCATAGTAAATCCTTTTCTCTCTGTATCACAGACATCTAATCAATGAATTTTCCTGAGGACGGAGGGGTCTCGCTTCGGTCATTGGAAACTCTCGAACATATTTCCAAGAAAGAGAGTAGGTTGTGTTTTTCATTTTTTGAATCTGGTTGGATCGTAAACATGTCTAGGTTAATACTAACCTTATTAGTTATCCTAACAAAAATAACTGATCAGTTTTTCTTAAGGAAGTTCCCTAGACTAAAGGTCAAAATTTTTTCGTTCAAAAGTCCTCTGAAACCCTTGATTTTTGAAAGCAGTTGAGAAGATTGACCCAGAGTGATTTAAATGAGTTTACAGACTTTGATCCTTTTTCAAACAGATATATTCCTGAATGTATTACATACTCATTGATTTCCCCCACTTCAGATCTAAAAATAAATAAAAATTAATATGGACAGATGGTGAAAGGAAATTCAATATTGATTGCCCCCATCTAGTTCAAAGAGATGAAGAAAGGAAATTCATTATATTGATTGCCCTCATCTTAGCATTTAAATGCTTGGAAAAAATGAAGTCGTGAAAGGAAATTCAATGTGGGAAGTTGGATAACTTCACCGGGGTACTGAACAGGCTCACTGGCAGTGAAGCAATATCCTCATATCTGATAAAAGATATTACACATGAGTTACATGATGCTCTGGTAACTTCTCTTCTTTTAGATTAGATTTTAATCATAGGTTTCTAGGATCTCCTTACTGGACACAGTGCAAATACTTACCTTGATGCCAATTGAATCATGTGAAACCTAATAGGATGGTTGATTTAGTTTTGATTATCTTACACAGTTTTCAGGTCAGTTTCAGGAGAAGAAATCTATTGAAAACTCGGCTCAAGTTAGTCAAAATTTTTGTTTTTGAAGAGTTTTCAAGGTTAACGTTGAGACCCTAATCTTGTCGATTTTTCTCCTAATTTTTCTCACTGAGCCAAATCTTTGACTCCATTACCCAATGAAGGCACTTGGTATACATGTTCTTCTCATCCCACAAGGAGACAAGATCCCTAGATGGAGCCTAATGTTGACACGAAATTTAAATTTTCTACCCTTTAAAACTGAAGATTCATCTTTTCCTAAGTCATGGAGCCACCCTTAGTCAAAAAAAAAAGGGAGTCAGAATCTTTCGTTCCTTTTTGGGTTTTGAGATTCGGTTCTTCTCGAGGTATGAGCTTCAACCATCCCTTTTTCCCAATTCCAAAATCCCGAAGCCGTTTAACATATTAAAAAATAAAAAAGGGTTAAAAGGGGGGAAGAAATAAATGTTTCATTTTCCGTCGCTTTTCACAAAGCACTTTTTAATTCGTCATTAATTAAACTCTTAAACACAATTATATTTCCCTTAATATTTCAAGATTAGAGTTTCTCTCTACTAAATCATTTTCAAACTCTTATTCATCGAACTCCCGATCCTCGATTTTTCGAAAAGTAAAAGTAAAAAATAATTATTCACTAATCTTGATTAATTAAGGATTTAATACAAATTATTAGCACCTTGCTAATCCCATCGCAATTTCACGATCCGAGGTCTTCTTATGACATATCTCCTGACAACGGGATCCTCGAAGTTCTGAAATGTGAAATCGTGTTTTCTTTAAACAAAGTCTAAGATTAAGGTTTAGTTGTTTTCAAAACATGATTAGTGATAACTAAGTTGCTTTTCGCATTTCGGGAATTGAGGAGGGCAACAATTTTTGGAATTCCAGTTTTGAAATCACCGATATACAACAATATTAATAATGGGTAAATGAATATATATTTTGACGCGAAAGCGTATCTCCAGACATATCTTTCCATTAAAGCATTAATTTTTCATCGCTTGTATCAGTATGCTCATCATAACACAAATTAAGGGTAAATAAAAGTCCTGTGTTTCGAACTTCATTCTTATCCTTTACATCTGTAGAAAATTGCATTTATCCAGTTTTATACACATTTTCTCTGTAAACAGGTTTCTGGTCTAGTGAAAACATCATGGCACATAAGAAATCTCCCAAGAAAAACGAGGAAGTTACAGAAATATCAAGTCCAGACGAGACGTTGTATCTGACACAATACCACATGCCATCAATTCCATAAAATCCTGGAGGCAAATTTTCGAAAATATGGATTATGAAATTAAGAATTCCCCTCATGATGTTGACAACAAGGTCTGAGATGTAGCAAAGTCTAAACTTCACAAAGTAGCTACACGGTCGTGACTCATGATGTATAAGGACATGATCCGTTGGGCCTTAGAGTGAATAGATATGCAGACGGGAAGCATTCTAGACAGTTTAGGGGTCGTCATTGGCTCTTTCAGACTAGAACATAGACAAGTAATGTATAAACTATCTCCCAATAACAAGTATATTTACACTAAATATTTTGTGAGTGAGTTTAAAAGGAAGGAATGTTTTCAGTCAGACCCAATGTATCCTTGCATAATCAAAGACTGGTGGAGAAACAAAGAAAAATTTAGGGCCAACACCCATGGTGTTAATGCCACAACCTCTTTAAATGAGTATATGGTCTATGTGGAAACGATGTTATGTATAATTTTTGGAAAGAAAATTCCTACCCATTTCCCTGTAGAATGGGTACCTCTTTTGCATGAGGCAACAAAAAGTTATAGTTTCAATTCGGATAAGATTTTATCCAATAACATAACGAAGGAGGTCATGGAATATCATACTGCAAGATCCAATGGACAACCAGTAGCCTTTTATATGTCTGCATACATCATGGATGCTATGTGCTTCACAACTCCTTTCCCTTTAATGAACTGGAGTTGGAATCTAACTTACCCAGAACCTATTGATGAATATCATTCTAAACTTTGGGAAGAAAATACCAAGGACTCATTCTATGAAATCTGTCATTTCGTGGTGGTACCACTACATTAGATGCTATATGGCTATGCACCTCCCTGCATTTCAAATTTGGTCATAGGAAGCCTCAAGGCAGTTATTGACTAGTTTATAGAAGAGAATTTCTCTTACATCAGAGTTTTCGGATGTTCAATCCCTCCACATGCACTCCCAAAATTCCTCCCTGACAGACTATTGTGCATGGAGGTATCTCATCAAATAGTAATAGGTGGAATTGGGATAGAACTAAAGAAAAATCAAAAGAATCCTTGGCCATTCTTTCCCGTTCAGATTGGAAAATTTTCGCTTCTCAACTTGGGTCATTCCAAAGTTGAAGTGGCAGCGCTGGAGGAGGTCAAATTGGTATACCTCGAACACAAGAAGAATGACCCTTACCAGTTAGTGGGAAAAAACATGGCCCACTGTAATATGAAGTCTTATGAACATGAGAAGTCCCCTTGTGATGACATTTTTAAAGGGACTAGGACCTATGAGGAAGTTTTATAGAGGGTACGGATACTGTCGTTCGACTTGCAAGCTAGTTTTCAGACCTTCCAGAAGCATAGATGGAGAAATCTGCCCAAAGTACTGCAAGGAGAAGCAATCACCCTTCATCAAGAAACAAAGATACTCCTCCAGGTTTTGGACAAGAGGCACAAGATAAAGTAAATCCTTAATAATTTCCTTAGGAGACTAAAAGTTCTTTTCAAAATGAAGAGGCGTTACAGATAAAAAAATCCAGAGAGGAGGCCCAAGACACCTCACGAGTCCAGTAAGTCCACTCCTCCTCCATCACCTATTTTTGATGTCAATATACCTAAGGCCATAGGAGAGACAAGATATACAGATCTAGGAAGTCCCATAGCTTCCTTAACCCCTTTACAATCCGTCTTTGGATTCCCACAGATAGGAGCCATATATGTTAGTGACCTCACCCCTATCTCGAGAGATGAGATCCCTCCTTTTGATTTTTTTTTTAGCAAAAAGAGGAAGGTTGTCCTAAAACAAGAGATGTATATGAGAGAGGGGGGTATGGTAAGAAAGCATAGGTCCTTGGTATATGGAGAGAATTTGGAAGAGGAGGATTTCGCTACAGAGGTAGCAGGCTCCATGGGAGCCATGGCAACAACAAACCTTTTTACTATGGAGAACATGAGATCAAAGATAAAGAAGAGTAACCACACAATAGCTCAATTGCAAGACCAGTTAAAGAATGCTGAGAGAAACATTAGAGAGGAGGTAAATAAAATCTTGGAGTAGGCCAGAGCTGTTGAAAGGAAATAAATTCAATCACTCAAATCAATCCTAGATGAAATGAACCAGAGGATACAAGCAAGTTAGGTGCAGGTTACTCAGCAAAGGGAGCTCATAAAACAACTACAGAATAAGTTAAATTTGACAGAAGGCCAGGTTGTAGACTTAAAGGCTTTCCAGACCCTCTTGCTAGAAGCACATACAAAGATAGAAGCTGAGCAACAAAAATTAATATCCAAAATAGAGATAATCCAGAATTACTTTAAAGAGGTAAGCAAATCCCTTGATAATATTATTTTACTGGAAAAAGAGGCTAAAGCAGCAAGGAATACCTTCCAGAAAGCAGTCACATGTTCAGGAAACATAGAGGTGTCGAAAAATCTAAAGCTTTCTATCACTGAACAGATAAGAGGAGACATCATGCTCAAGGCATGGTAAACAAATATATCCAAAAACAAGAAGATAGTCAAAGAAATCAAAGACGACTGTGAAGCAATATTTGATTTTTTGGATAAGAAAGCGTTAGGTATCGAAAGAAATGATTGCTCTGATCCACTGGGGCAGATAAACATTGTGAAACAACAGTTGAACTACAAAGCAAGCTTGCAGAAGATTCAGGCAGAAATTTCACAGTTGAAGGAAATCAACACCAACCTAATAGACATATGGCTGGTACAACCCAATTTAAAATTGCAAGTAATCAGGTTTGCCGATAAAGGTTTTGAAGACTAGATTCCAAAGATACAAAGAACATTTTATCTATTTTAGACTAAGGATCTTCCGACGCCTCCAAGAAATTTTGTTCATTTTATGGAGAAATGTATTGAATGTATAGCATCAAAGGAGGGAGAGACTTCGACTGAACAATGAAGTATCATATAGAAGCTTATACTATTGAAATGATAGATAAGAAAAGTTAATCGTGCAACAGTTAAAGTTGCAGTTTTGTAACTACTTTTCTCCTAAAAAGTAGGAGGTTGTTAACTATCAAGTGTTGATGACCTTGTATAACTACAAGGAGTGAAGACTAAAAAGAGGGATTTTTTCTTTCTCTAAAAGGACATTTTTTTTACAAAAGTAATTTTTAAGAAGCTCTGAATTAATAGAAATGCAGACTGAAGATTCCACATTTTGTCATGTCTGAGTTATGTGTTCCCCTGTCTTTTCATATTTCTTTCATATATCTAATTGATGAATGCTCGGCTACAATTTAGTGCAACCTCTACTGTGGAAATTATTATTCTTGTCATTTAAATCATCTACAGTTTTTCCTCTGTATCAGTTATCAGCAGATACAAGACTTGTAAATGTTTAGATTTCAATATCATATGCTTCATTAATATTTTCTTGTTTCATAGTCTTGTGTTACAACATGAGATTCCTCTTAAATTGATGCCTCGCCTTGTTAATAGCTTTATTTTTTCCCTCACATCATGCATGTTCCCTTTCCTTTAAATTTAACTCAGATACAAGAAATGACCTTTAATTTAGTCATCCTATTAATTCATGTTTTAAAATCTTTCTCTTTACAATGTGAAATAGAGATAATGAAGCCTAAAACGAAAACACTGAATTATATCTTCCTTACCTTTTATCCTTCATGATAGTACCAGTTTCAAGGTAGCCTAACATTGAACCTGATCTTTTGGATCAAACCAACATCTCTCTAAATCTATTTAGCACTATCTTACAAACAACAAATAACTGGGTTGAGTTAGAACGTTCATGGGCAATAATTGAGAGAGATATCAACATTCAAGAAAATTGGGAATTTTGACAGAGACAGTTGAGGAACCAATTATAGCCCTCACCTTTAATCATTGATTTTTCTGTCCTCAACTTCCTCTCTCTTTTCAGATGCCTTGACAGTATACTTTAGAGCCTTAAAGTATAAACTCAGGAACAACACAGAGCACCATTTTGGAGTTCCATGAGATGTTGCAAGATTTTTTAGGCATGTGTTGCACCTCTTTTGTCACCTAAATGAGAAAAATAGAGTTTCTTACAAGATTAGTTGGGTTAGCTAAGAAAGATAGCAATAAAGGAAAGGGTTAGAGAAAGAAACATAAAAGAACAAGCTAAGAATTAAACTAAGAAATAAAAGAACAACTAAACTATTGAGCATAAGGACATAAGAACAAAAAAACCAATAAGACTCATGCCATCAACGGCGAGGATTATATTAGTGAAGGAAAACACCAAGAAGAAAGAGGAATTTGGGTCTCTTCTTCCTCCAAGGGAGGGCTCTTGGACCCCCACAACTAATCTCTTCTTACAACTTTGAAAGAAATGGTGAAAGAATCCCAAGCTAATCCACTCAAGAGGTGAGATGGATTGCCCAATGTAATGATGCTAGTATACTCTTGATGAGAAAAAAGGATTCTCCAAGAGAATAGCAGCAGCATAATCTTACAAATGAATTCCTTGAAAATGAAGTGCACCCATGGCCTTGTTTTATAGCACCACTTTGAGGTTTTGTGTAACCATCTTATAGTGTGAAAAGAGGCTCTTTAGGGAATTTTTAGGTCTTTGACCAGCCACCTAGTCGGATTCAACCGAGATTTGGGTGTCAAATCAATGTGGAAGTTGAACCAGAAGTGGGTGGGAGGCTGACCAATCTCATAAATGTGTCGTTCTCAGATGTGCATGGCTTTTAGTGACCCCAGTCGCGCATCGTGCGCATGTGCGCTTTTCGTGCATTTTTGGATAGCGCATCTGTGCACGCGCCCTGTGTAGTCATATTGCACCTTAATTTTATCACTAGTCATATAATTTTGGTGCCCCTTGATGGATGAGGTTAGGAGCATACGTATAGCCAAAATTCATCAATGTTTCTTCTACTGAGAGTGTCGTTGTAAGAGAGAGTGATAGTGAGAGTATCAAGAGTGACCCGTTGGAGGGAGAATGGAACCTGTAGGACCCAACCTTTCATAAGGTGTGTAAAAATAAATTGTGTACAAATGAGGTGGGCATGCCCCATGCTCATGTCATGTAACTCAAAAAAGAATGGTATTGTATAGTAACTAAAATGGTGTGTTGATGTAGACAACTACAGTGCCCTCAGGGGCAGTCGTGATAAAGGTAGAAGACAATTCTGAGGAGAAACATACTCTGAATAGTAGGCAATGACACCTGTAAGCAGTATCACAGAGTTTGTAGGCATTGATAGCATAACCAAGTTCAGAGGTCTTCAGAAAATATAAGAAACAACTTCAAAAGTCGCAAAGTAAGACCCACCATAACATGAGAAAGTGTTGAAGTCGAATGTTACAGGGGTCAATGACAGCAGGGAGCAATTGTGGTTCTCCATGTGCTATCTAAGACCTCTCATTGGAAAGGTAATGAGAGTCAAGATATTGTCGCCCTTCTGGAAACTGTGTTGATGTCGACAAAAGGGGGACGTGACTCCAAGAAGTGAAAGGCTTCGTGAAATCTACTAGGTGAGGTTAGGAGTGGAGGAGGTACATGGAAGAAGTCAAGATGTGTGGAGATTCAAGACTGCCCTTAGTTGGGGGTATATGTGAAGTATAAGTGGCTGCAATCATTTGACGAGGTTGAGTGTCAAGGGGACAACAAGACGTGGGATAAACTATGCCAGAGGTGGGACAAAGTGAAAAAACTTAGAGAGAAGAGGTAAGTGACCTGTGGGATACTCAGAGTATATGGACAATGTCAACAGGGGTAGATGATAAAGAGTTCCCCAACCAAGGGCAATGTGGGTTTCATTTGCCAAAAAGGGAAGAAGGTCACCAAAGGTGATGACAAAAAGAGATATGTAAATGCTAGAAACAAAGGTTTTTTACAATTTACCAAATGAATAAAGAATAATTTGGGATGAGTGTACAAATATAGAAATGGGTGCCCCAATGCAATATGGTTGAGCTGGTTAGGGCATAATTTGCTTAGAGAACTAGTGGAGTTTGGGGGACCCATGGGTGGGTTTATGTATGAGGTAGATGAAATGGAGGGAAATTTGCGAATGGCCAAACTGATTGTGGATGAAATGGAGGGTTAATGATACTGTGGAGGCACAGTCAAAGTAGAACCTTGAAGAGATAATCTGGGAGTCCATTAGGAAAGATAGAAAAATGAGGAGGAGTATGTGGTTGTTTCACGACATGATGTAAGACTATCGAGACTCCCATCCCTAAAGGGTTAAAAAATAGCATGAGTGTCAAAGTGCCAGAGAGTGCTATGAATGGGAAAACTCATGTGGGGGAGAGTGCTACTGGGTGACAGTACCCAAAATGCAATGGAGGTGGCGGTACTGTAGAGCCGGATATGGGGGACCCTAAAGGGAAATTTTAGAGGGTGTGACTGGAGAGGCAATGGAGATTCAGAGGGAATGATTACATTCCAGTGTTGTTTATATACCTGAAGGAGTTGCGCTAATGTATGATGACCAAGTACCTACACAGATGAAAACCAAATACCCGACGTGAACAATATCTGAAGAGGATCAAACATACAAACATGTATTTGATAATTTTGAACATGAGCATGCGTACCTAGATGGGGTATGAAAAAATGGCATCCCAGGGGCTAAGGATAAAAAATGGCCTAGGGACTTTCTTGATGTAGATGACAGGATGATGATCCTGTGGCTGAGGACGGATCGAAAAATGGACACCCGAAGCTCTTGGAATGGTGTTTGGAAGTTTGGTAGAAAGGCCTATATATAGTTGTAGGGCCCACATTGCCACCTCATTTGTACCTGTTGTCAAAGTGATTGGATGAGAGATATCCAGAGGATATTTGGAGATTCTGGGAGAACAAGACAGTCGATTCAGGACCAACAAGATTCAACTTAGTGGTCTTATCATCCTGCATAGAATTTGGTTTCCTATTTGTGGGCAGGGCCTGTACAGAGGGTCGTAAAAGGGGTTTTGTGGGTCTGGGCCCCCGTGCACGAGCAATCTAGAAATATGCACGCATGTGTGCGTGCCTATTATCTGATAACCCATGCACGGGTGCGCTCTAAGGGGGAAAAAGGGTGCACATTGTATGCATGCGTGTTAGCTAAACAGTCATGCATGGGTGCGCAGTTGTGTAGGAGACAGGCGCGCTGTGATGCGTGCCTGTGTATGTGACAGGGGCACATGAAGGCGCCACCGTATGACAAATAGGTGCATTCGTGCACGCCTGTGCGATGAACATGGGCGCATGTGTGCGTGCCTATGGTGTGAACAGGCGCGCATGTGTGCGCGCTTGTGGGGTGAACAAGCACGCATGTGTGCACACCTGTGGGTTTAAACAGCTACGCCTTGGAGGCAAGGCTGACGGGTGAAAAAACTCATATTTCTTTGGAGATTTTCATGTGTTTTATGTCCGAGATGGTTGATCTAAGACTGTATTATGTGGTTGCAGGAAATCATTGGGACAATGCCGGTCCACTGGCGAGAGCAGGACTGGTCATAGCTGAGGGAGGTCGTGACTATTGAGGAGATGGTGGTTCATGCCACTTTGGCAGCTTATGGGTTGTTGAAGTTCTTCGAGTTCCATTTGATACAGGCTCAGGAGTATCTGCTTCAATTTTTGATCTCGATGTGGAGTCCAGATTTTCATTGTTTTATGGTGCGGGGAGAGCAGCTAGCCTTCACTACGGTGGAGGATGTGTACTTTATGACTGGGCTCCCTTTTTTAGGAACACCCCCACTAGTGGAGCCTGTGTTATGTGGGGACATGCAGTTAGCTACCTTGGGCTGATGGTATTGTTCGAGGGAGAACTTCATGTCAGGCCCCGTAGTGAGTATCAGGGCTATGGATGATTTAGTTCATCGTTGTGTAGAAGTGATGATTGTGAGGGTATATGGGTCCCTCTCGACTCAGTGGATCAATGGTGGTCAGCTGAGGATTATGGGGAGGGCACTGGCCAGAGAGCATTTTTCTTAGGGTTTGATGTTTCATGCCAAGATGGTAGGGAAGCTTGACAGGTGTCAGATTGCGGACTCAGGGGAATTTTCCTTTGGGTCCATCTTTGTGGCCTAGTTTTTGGAGAGGGTGTCGATGTTGTGCCCTAGGGTTTTATTGGACACACCTGGTGCGCGAGAGCCATGACTGAGGCGGTGATCGACGATTTTGATTCGCCACGGTGGGGGCGAGGGTGGCCATTTTTTCATGGCCAAGGCTGCACAGGTGTGGTGGCAGATGCCACAGATCATACTGCAGTATCCATACTGTGGGGTTGAATTTCGGGGTGATTCGGATATGGTGTTACCTACAGGGGAGGTGCTCAACCACCAAGGTATGTTTGTGATTTTGATATGTTGATTTTTGAGATAGTATGACATGTGTATTATGTATAGATATTGATACTATCTTCTATTTGTTTGTATGTGTAGAAGTGGGACATCGCGGGCGTGAGGTTGAGTTGATGAGAGCGTCAGCTCGTCAGGAGCCGGTGAGACCGTCGTGGGGAAAGCCGCGGCCAGGGAAGAGACGTCGGTGTGAGGACATTGAGGCGAGACTAGCTGGCAAAAAGAGAGTGGTTAGGAGACACCATTTTGATGACCTTGGTTTTGGGCCATCACATGCTCCTCTGGTGAAGGCCGAGGGAGATTTTGAGGATATTCGTTGCCGCTTGGAGGCAATGCTATAGGGAGTGCTTGAGGGCATGTGGTCGCACATACAGGATGAGGGTGTGCTAGAGAAGTGTGTGGGAGTGCCACTGATGTGGCGGTCCGTTGTTCGACGAGCAGCAGTAGCAGGTGTTGTGATGACCGAGCGGTTACCTCTAGGTCCAGAGGGACTGATAGTGGGTGGGGCACCGCCGCCTGAGGGAGGGGCAGGAGGTGGTGCTGTAGAGGCACCTTGAGTGTCTCTCTGTGTATTTTTTGTATACTGTATATAGGCTGGTAAACCCATTTTGGTGTAGTGATACTGGTTTTGTACTAAGGTGCTTCACTGGCCTACGGATTTTGTATACGATGTATTTTATGTGTATTTAAACATTTTGATGGCACTGTTGACTGATATATATATATATATATATATATGAGTATATATTTTGGGGTCTTTGTGATGTTCACATGTGTGTTTTTTTAATGTTTTTTATGATGTCTAATCTATATATGCTATGACAGGATCTTGATGGTTTATGCGTGTGTAGAGATATCTTGATGTGATATATGCCAATCGAGTATAATGTTAGCTAGGTTATATGTAATTTGATTCAATTGTCTTGGAATATGTTTAAATGTAATGAAATCAAAATGTCGAGATAAAAGTCTAACCTGCAGGTATTTGCAAAAGAGGCAAGGATCACGGACATGGTACCCATTGTTGAGCTAAAGGACAACTAGTTTGGAGTCAAGTAAGATGCTAAGGTGGCGAATATGATGATGGCTGGAATTGGTGAGGAGGCCAATGAAGGCGGTGTACTTGGCTTGGTTGTTGGTTGCTGAACCCAAACATATGCCGCTATAGTGGAGCAGTTCATGTGAGGGGGTATAGAGGGCCCAAGCTGCCGAAGCAAGATTTTATGTCCAATGGTTTGCGTCATCGGCGTAACTAATGTGGTAGGCCAATGGAGGAAGCATCTGTCAATAACACAAATGATAGTTTAGACGTGAGGTATGGAAAAAGGATTAAAAACACTATAAAAAGAAATAACCTAATGTAGAATGGCTACGCTTAGGCATAAAATTTCTTTAAGTATATCCCGTTGATGGGTTCTTTCAGAGAGAGGCCTTTGGGGGAAGCCAAGATGTATGCGCCTTTGGTGAGGCAATGTTGGATAATGTAGGGGCCATGCCACAATGACTCAAATTTTCCATGACCAAGGGTACCGTGAGTGATATCATAAGCAAGGATGAGGTTGCCTTCGTGAAATGAGTGAAGGTTGACATGGAAATCAAAGGTGGCCTTTGACCATTTTTTGGTTTCCTCATGGTTATGTAATGAAGATCGACAATATTCATCCAGGGACTCTAAGTTCAGTAAGCGCTGCTCCATTGGAGCAGAGTCGGGTAATAGCTCAATTGCAGTGTGTAAGGTGGGAATTTCTCACTCGATAAGAAGAGTGGCCTCGACCCCATGGACTAGATGAAATGGTGTGAAACCAGTGGTCATTTTCATAGCCATACGGTAAGCCCATATCATGGAAAATAACATATGATGCCAATTGGTCTTATGTTTGTTAACTGTGCACTACAACATGGTCTTGAGGACCTTGTTAACTGCTTCGACCTGTCCATTAGGCTGAGGGTAATATGGTGAGGCAAACTCATGGGAGAATCCCAACCGTGATGAGAGTTCAATGAAAATCTCATTCTCGAAATGTTTCCCGTGATCAGAGACTAGTTGGAGTGGTACTCCAAAGTGAGATATGACATGATTAAATAAAAAGCGTGTTGCAGTGTCAGCGGTGTTGTTAAAGGTAGGCATGGCTTCAGCCCATTTTTTGAAGTAATCAACTGTGACAACGATGTATTTGTGTCCATTGCTGGATGGGGGATTACAAGTCATGAAGTCGATGCCCCATTTACAAAAGGGGCCTGCAGTAATGACTAGGTGAAGAAGAGAGGGTGGTACCCGTTCTTTGTTGGCGTAAAGCTGACATTTATCGCATCGCTTCACGACATGAATGCAATCGTGAAACAATGTAGGAAAAAAATAACTTTCTCAAATGATTTTTTGAGCAGTGGACATCCCTGAGAGATGGCCCCCACACGTGCCGCTATGACAGTCATTCAAGACTCTATCAGCCTCCTCAATAGTCAAGCATCGATAGAGTATGGTGTCGATCCCTCGTCGATATAAGATATCATCGATGAGGATATAGAGGGGGGCCTGGTGGTGAATACGATGACAATCATCTCGTGAGAGGTGGTTACCGAAATTTTGGGTTTGGAGGTAGATGAGGAGGTCGTCGTACCAAGGATCATCCGAAGTGATATAAAAGACATGTTCATCAGGGAAGTCAGTATTGACGGGGGCACTGGTAGTATTAGAGGGGAAGGTTGTGACAAGTTCGGTGAGGACGAGAGATTTCTTCCTCTTGGGTGTTGAAAATTCGAGATCGTACTCCTAGAGGATAATGATCCATCGGGAAAATTTTCCATTAATTTTTCGACGATTGAGTAAGTATTGCATGGGGTTGGAATCTACTATGACTTTAGTTGTGCGAAGAAGAATGTAATGGCACAGTATCTGGACTATGAGGATGACTACAAGGGCTATTTTCTCTTCATGATTATACTTCAAGGGTGGCCCTGAAAGTTTTTTACTAATGTAATAAATTACATTCTCACGTTCGTCATCGTCGATTTGAACAAGAACTCCTGCTACTGAGACAATTGATGCTAAGATGTAGAGGATATAGTCGTGATTATAGTCGAGTGAACTAATTAAAGGGGCATTAGAGAGTTCCATTTTAATATCGTTGAACACTTTTTGGGCATGTTCATCCCAGTGGAATGGGATGTCATGGCATAGTAAGCGAAGGAAACCATGTGCTCGAGTGGCATAATCTAGGACAAATCACCGTAGAAAGTTAGCTTTTCCTTGTAGGCTCTGGAGTTGGTGTAAATTCTCGGGGGGTGGAATTTCTGTGATGGCCTAGACTTTGAGGGGGTCCATGGTAATACCACTTTGTGAAATGATGAATCCAAGGAGGCTCCCTACCGTGATGCAGAATATGCACTTGAGGGGGTTCAAGAGGATGTTGTATTGATGACACCGTTGGAAGATGATCCGTAAATCATCAAGATGCTGGGTGCGTTTTTTGGATCGAGTTGTGAGGTCATCCAAGTATGTGAGGATGATATGAGCTAGATCATGAAAAATGTATGTCATAGACCGTTGGAAAGTTGCACTAGTGTTCTTTAGGCCAAAAGGAATGAAAAAATATGAAATAGTACCCCAAGGAGTGGTGAATGCGGTTTTGTATTGATCGGCTGGGTGGATTTGGATTTGGTTATAGCCAGAGAAATCGTCCATGAAGGACAAAGCCTCGTGGCTAGTGCAGTCATCAATAATTTGATCGATGAAATGCATTGGAAAGTTGTCTTTGGGGCAGGCGTGATTGAGATTGTGAAAGTCTGTGCATACACGGATAGTGCCCTGCTTTTTGTTAACGGGTATAGGGTTGGAAACCCATGAGGTATAGGCGATGGGGTAGATGAACCTAGCCGCATGTAATTTGGCAATCTCGGCTTTGATAGCCGCGGATTTGGATGGGTGTAGCGGTCGTTGTTTTTGGCGGATCAGTGTGATATCAGGCCATGTGTCTATGCGATGTTGGACAATAGAGGGATCAAGGCGAGGCATCTCTATGTATGACCAGGAAAAAATATCTTGATATTCTTGGAAGAGGGATTTATAGGCGGTGATTTCTTGAGGAGTGCATGTGGCTCCAATGTTGATTTCCTCGACGACTCCATTTTTTATGGAAATATCGATTTTGATAGTTGGGGAAATGTTGGCCATGTTGCCTTCTTCAAAAGCATCAGGGGCAGGGATGGGGTTGTTGAACTAGTCGATATGCCCTGATGGGATAAAATCCTTGGTTTCGACTGCATATATGGGGTGTTGGTTAGGAAATGTAAAGAATTCCTATGGAAAGAAGAGCGCTACATGGTGTAGCGCATCCCATGGGTAGCTAGGGGTGTTTAATTCTTCATGTATGTCCTCATCACAGTGGAATTGGTGGGAATATAAGGGATGTGAGATCGGAAGAGCGTCGTGTAGGGAAAGAGTGTAGATCTCGG
>CBVK0100005721.1:0-15284 GCA_900067695.1 Picea abies
GTACATTTCGCTCATTAATAGAAATTGTGTATTACTGTATCTCTATGTTTATGGTTATATATGTGATATATCTCTGTTATATTATTGATGCATCTCTGTACATTTATTTATTATATATCCTCTCTCATTTCGTGCAAAAAATAATCCAGATCGGTTAAGGTCCTAATAAACATTCATTATTATCTCATTTGTTATATTAGTAGTTCAGATAGAACCTTTAATTGTACCCTTTGTCTCCTATGTATATACCAAGGAGACCTAGTCTTAGGATCATATTATCTTGTATTATGAGTCAATATATTGTAAAAGGAGGTTTCCTCCTCAAAGTGGATTGTATTCGTTGAATTCTTGATCATTCTCAAGGAATTGGTTCATAACATTTGGTATCAAGAGCATCGATCCTAGGGTTTTGTTGCTTCAAGCGAATCATCTTGTAATTTTCACTACAACTTTTTTGGGGTACATTTCATATAGTTAAATTAAGATGTTTCTTAGGGGACATATCAAATTATGTCTCATGAACATTTCAAGTTTTTGTTCATTATAATTTCATAGATATAGCCTATGGAAAATAGGGTTTTTGACTCATGTTGAAATCCATTTTAAATGAGTCATCTTGGAGTTTTCACTATAATATTTTTTCTAGGAAGTTTTAGATAGTGAAATTTTGTGGAGACCAAGGAGAAATATCATAGTATATATGGTCATAATTTCAATTTCTTTTTCGCTAAAATTTTGGACATATAGTCCATGGAAGACAAGGCTTGTAACTAATCCTAAAATCAATTATCTTGTCATTTTCACTGTAATTTTTTTTTCCAGAGAAGTTTTAGACTCTAAAATTTTTAGAATACTGAGTTGACATAGTGAAGTACATATGGAAAATTTTTGATTCATTATATTTTATGATAAATTTATTGTGGCAGTTAGCATTTTCACACAAGTTATGTTTTGGTGATTTTAAGAGTTTTTTTTCTTGGTTAGCAAGCTTATTTTTTAATTTTTTTTATAGATGTGTTCCAACATATTTAAATAACACATGATATATCATTAAACAAGTAAAACTATGGTTGGGGAAAAATACATGTAGGAAATACACATGGTTTTATGTTGTTGGAAACACATTGTTTCACCTGGTTGAAAAATCTTGTAACCCCTGCTGGAACCCCTTCAAGTAGTACAACATTAGACAATAGTTGTATATGGAATATCACTTCCACATACCTTTAGGTATATATAAATTTACCTAGGTATACATAAAACTAACCTTAGATAATGTATTCAACCATCTTGTTGCTATAGTACATCGAGAACAACACTTAGGGAGACCACTCTTTAGTACTTGGATAGTTAG
The DNA here is from genome assembly GCA_900067695.1 of Picea abies. Classification (NCBI taxonomy): domain Eukaryota; kingdom Viridiplantae; phylum Streptophyta; class Pinopsida; order Pinales; family Pinaceae; genus Picea; species Picea abies. The sequence goes on from CBVK0100005721.1 coordinate 1,355, forward strand.
GTAGTACAACTAAGGGAACGATTTAGCCTCCTTAGTTAGTTACCTAAGATATTGATTTGAGTACTATTTTTGGACCTTGTATGCATATCAGATAGCTATAGTACTTGACACTCCCTTGTCCTTAGGACCCAGTAACTCTTTCCCATGGATCCAGAGAAAGATCCAAAAATCACTTCACCAATTAAACCTCCAGAAATATCCTCCATGAATCATGAAGAAAATGAACAGATAAAAAAAAAATATCCAAATTGGACAGTTGAATCGATGAATTGAATGATAGTTTAGTGAAAAGTGTTGATTTGGTGAATGCTCAAACTTATATTGAAATAAAGATGGAATAATTGGAATTTAATATAGATGGAAAGTTGGAACATATGGGACATAAGGTTATAGAAGCCTTAAATGGGAGGCTCCCTAAAATTGATAAGGTGTTTGAAGGGACTCGGAAAAATAAAGGTAGTGTTTTGGTTGAACAATTTTCCAATAATGTCAAATCTCACTAGCGGGATTGGGTTTCGAGGGTTCCATTCTATAAGGTGGACAAGGTTCAAAACTTGTGGTAATAAAAAGGAGACACCCAAAAAATTACATCCATGTTAAGGGTTGGTGTGGCCTGGGCTGGGTGTGATCCTTGGGTGATTTTGATGGATTAGATGCCCTTAGGTCATAGTTTCTTAGACCATAGGCTAGTCCCATAGGTAATGTTAGGCCCTTCATTTTGGTGAATAGAAGTTACGCAAGTTACGCTGTAGCTTCATTTTTGTGAACAAAAGTTGCGCAAGATGCTTAAGAGATGGATAAGAAACTAAAGGAAGAAACATAAAGCAGTTGGAAGGACAACACACCATCAGTTTTGAGAAGAGAAGTTGCAACAAGATCAACAAGAAGAGAGAAATATCGGGTTCTCAACCAGAAAACTCAAGATCAAATTATATATATGAGACTGATATGATTGTCAAAAGGTTGTTGTTACTATGTTTTTTTTTTATTAATGTTGGTTTGGGATTGCGTTGTTTCTAGAGTCATTGTTGTTATCGTCCATATTGTTAGTTTAGCTAAAGTTATGGATTTTGAGTTCGGATCTAGACAAAGAATGTAATGGAGTCATGTCATGGTGTAGCATTGAAAGAGAAAGGGGCTAAGATAACCTTGTCTCTCAGTAGTACAAATCATTTTCTATTATCTTTGGCATGACCAATTTGTATCTGTAAATCAACTAAATCTTGTATTTTAAGAAGAAACATGTTATATTATAATATAATGGGAGACCCAAAATTTTCTTGAAGATAACTTTTTTATTTATTCTTCTGAATGTATGGAATGGCCTGTTATATTTATGTCTAATATGCTTAATTGGATATATATTTCCTATGAATATATTTGCAACCCTATTTTATTCATTCTTAGTTAGGAAACGTTCATATCTGCCACAAGTTTAACCTAGCTTACACAAGACTAGTATGACTTCTGATACTTTAGACATTTGTCTAAGTATTCTCCTTAACCTTCCCTATATTTATCATCTTGGTTGTTCTTCAAGTGAGACTTCTTCCCTCCCAGGAAGATGAAAATTCCAATGCTCTAGACTACTTCAGTACCTTTTGTTAGAAACTGTAAGAGGACCCTGGTCTGATCACTTCTACGCCAACAAAATGGTTCCGTTGCTGGGACCTGGGTTTTAAAAGGTAACATGTGAGGAGAATTCTTCCATGGATCTATAGATCTGAGATTCAAAAATGGTGGGAACGAAATTGTGACGCCTTTATATGGAAGGAAGCAGAGTTGCGAGGTAAAAGCGTGAACGCTACAAAATATTTTGTCTTTTATTTAGAAAGATCGAGTTACCAGTATGAGATATTTGGGTAAAATTCATGGAAGAACTATTCCATTGGATAGATCAACTACAAGAAGATCTAGAATTCCAAGAATGTGTCAAGAAGACCTATACTTGGGATATAGAGAAGATTGCAACACTTAATCAGTTGGATCACTAGATTATGCGAGTAGTCAATTTCTGGGTTAATACGACTCTGGAGGGATATATCATTGAATTCGCAGATGAGAATCACCAATATTTTTCATGGGTGGAAGAAATTTGCAAGAAAGGTGCATGGGGGAGACTGTTGAGGGAAATTCCCCTGTGGATCAAAGTATTCTTGATGGAGGAGGGGATGATAACTACTCCCTCGACTAAGATGGAAACATAAATACCTATGCTTGAGGTAGGGTGATTGTGGGGTAGGATCATGACCTGATAGGGAGGAAGGGTTCTTTGACATATGGGGGAAGTTCAAGAAAAGAGTGCAATAAATGAGAAATCCTTAAGGAGAGCCTCCATAGTTGAGAAGTGGTGGTGCAGAAAGGTAAAAAAAGAAGAGAAGCAGTCTAAGGCATTGTAGAAATAAATCAGATTGAGAGGAACAAATGAAAGAAAGAAGGAAGAGTTGAGGAAGGTAATAATACAAGAAAGATTTGCCAGTCTAAGATTAAAGAAGAGAGAAGCACAGAGAGGAAGGAGTCCCTAGGTTGTTACAAGGAAAATCTTCCTATGGCTAGGGTAAACCACAACAGATGGAAATTACTGTAGAAATCAACTCTCTTCTAAAGTATGTTATACAAACAAATATGCTAGCAAGACAAGATAAAATTCATACCTCGTCCAGACGTTCAATGAAGTCCACCGTTGAGCACTCGACCCAAATAAATATACCAACAAATAGTCCTCAACAATTGAGTAGAGCAAGCATATGGTGATATTATATAATGTTAGCACATTCAGTACCATAATCCATTAATAAACATGACAAATACGCCCATGGAATAATAATTCAATATATTTGCAGGATATCAATTGGATGGGAAAAGAGTATTTCTATTAATAAATGATCAACAAAAGTGAAAATTTTATAGATTTCCATGTCGGCACGGTTCAAAATCGAAAAACTAAGTTCCTTCCAGTTGGGCCTCCACCACTTCAATCCTCCAACAAAGGAAATATCATAAGAGAGAAACAATGAGGTTCTCAATCAATACGAGAATATCTTGGGGGTTGAACACTGTGTTCAGACTTAAAGGACAAAGGGATGAAGACTCAATATGAAGTAAAAAATTTCTCCAGAGTAACTTTGCTCTCAAAGTTGAATTCTTTTCCCTCTTCCATAGCTTGGAATTGGCCCATTTAGAGCCTTCAAAATGGAACCGAAGGTCCGAGTCAAAACATTTCTAGTATATGGAATTCCAAGGATCATAGATCTCCTATCGTGACATGGAAAATTGGCATTAATTTTCATTTTCTGGCACAAATCCTAATGTACGTGGGCTATAATGGAGCAACCTATGTATATGCATGTTGTATAGTGTGCAAGATGCGTACATGTGGAAAAATATTTATTTTTGGATCTATATTTTATAAACAGGGAAGATAAGTCTGCATAGGGAAATGGAATAAGGCCCTCTGTGCAAGATTGCATAGGGTGAGGAAAATATTGCTATATCATAGGTGGGTGGATGAGAAGAAGAGTGTGTAGAAGCAAGGGAATAAGAAGTAGGTATGGACCTTGCATAAGACCAAGAAGATTCAGCCCCGATATCAAGAAACATAGGGAATCAATCAGAGAAGGATGCTCCAAAGGAAGAAAACGAGACCCCCAAATCAAAGAAACCCGCCCAGAAGTCAGTGGAACCAGTCCTGAATCACCCTTCCCCTAGGTGTCCTCTATACTCGTGGTAACTTATGCATTGCCTACTTATGCTATTTCTATTCCATTGCATCCAGTTAGTCAGAAACAATTTGTAAGTTTAAACACTAGGAGGATATTGGGATCCCCAGGAATATCACAAACATGATCGTTAGGTTTCATTCTAATAGGAATAGTGAGATCCACAATGGATGAAAATATAGGAGGATCGATTGCTCAATACCCAGAATTCCAGGGTAAAGGGGACGAGGATGTAGAGAAACATTGGTTCTTTTGTGAATCCATCTAGAGATCTAGAGGGAATCTCGATGCAAACAAGTTATTAGAGTTTCAGATTATCTTGAGGGGTCATGGTCTCAAATGGTAAATGAAGGATATTGAACCAAAAGTGCAAGGGAAATCATTCACCCTTGGCCAAGTTCATTTGAAATTCATCATCGAATTCAAACTACCTCATTCATAGCAACAAGCTCTCTCTAAGTTGCAGGAGATTCAACAAAGGGAAGGAGAATCTTCCTGGGAGTACAGTGAGAAATTTAAAGAGGCTATTGGGAGGTTATCACATCCAATTCATGAGGATCACCAGAGGGAATGGTACATCCAAGGATTACTACCTCTAACAAGAATTCATTTAATGCAACGTCGAATAGCCACATTAACAAATGCCTTGGAACATTCAATGAAGACTGAAGCCATGGAAGGTTATCCAGGGAGTCCGAGGATGATCAGGCTTGCAGTAGATGAAAATTTGTCACAAATTTAGGGACAAATATCGATGCTAATAGAGAATATTCAAGAATTAACCATACCAAGACTAGGGCGATCTCAATTATAATGAACAAGATGCTACAGAGAAGGGCATTTGGAAAATGAGTGTCCATGCATGAGGGGAATGGGACCTCCTCATAATATGATGGGAATCTCTCCAGGGACAACGGGAGGAGTTGTGAAAGTATCTGAGACTCCACCATTCCATACACCAGGGCTATATAATAGCTTCCCATACACTCAAACATCTCAACTAGCTGAGTATTGTGAGATTTTTCAGACACACGGGCATGCGCCGAGGAAATTTCCTCTTATGCATAAGTACATGACTGCACCCAATACAATACATTGTGAGTTATGTGCATCCATGACACATGCTACAAATCAATGTAGAGCACTAGATGTGCTTGCTAGCATATTAGACTGGACAACATTCAGAATAAACAAAACCCCCAAAGGACCTGGAGGAGGACAGGGAGGTGGGTTTGTAGGTGGATTCAGAGGTAGAAGAAATGGAGGAAGAGGGATGAGCCAATGTTACAACTGCAATGAAAAAGGTCATTTTTATAGAGACTTCCCTCACCCAATATGGCCATGGTGCTCTCACTGCAGAAATAATGGGCATGCAACTGCAGACTGCCCAGAACTGATCGCGAATTGGGAAGATCATGTTTTTCAATGAGGAGATAATCTAATAAGATCATAACTGAAGAGGGGAATCGAGGGAAAAATACCTAATATTAAAATCATTACTCATGAAGGAGATAAAACTGGGGCAAATGCACACAATCAACCCAAGATTCAAAAAGTTGTTCCTAAGGATGACATGTATGACCCTGTGAAACAAAATTTATTTTTCAAATATGAAATAGAAATATTTAAGAGAATCCCCACTCCATAAATAATGGAGAATCCCCCTAAATTTTCCTTTCAACCTAACCTTGCGCAAACCCTTACCTCACCACCGACACCTAGAAACTTTACAATTCCAAGAAGACACCCTGAGCAGTCTTAATGTGTAATAAATCTTTGGTTTCAATTTTTATTTGATATCCTAGGGGATGACCAACTTACGGATAAGTTGTGCAACACCCTATACCTAATGATGGGAAATGAGGGAACCCCAAAAGCCATAGTAAGGACCAAACTCCTTGAGAAGAATACCTAGAGAATACAAAGAAGAAAGATGTGAATGGGAAAATAATTTAGGTTAGAAGCCCAACTAGATGAATTTGAAATCAAATATGTCATGCTAGATTTGGGATCCGATGTCAACATCTTACCCAAAAATACATGGGAAGCTTTGGGAAAACATCAATTAGGATATTCCCCCATCCATTTGAGAATGGAAAACCAATACTACATTTTCCTAGTAGGAAGGCTGGAAAATGTGGAAATAGATGTTGTGAGAGTTAAAACCACAACCGATTTTGAGGTAATTGAAATCATGGGAGATAAGTATCCCTACCTTGATCTACTCGGAATTGATTGGGAATATGACAACTATGCTACCATTGATCTAAAGAGGGACACCATGACGTTTGAAGTAGATGGGATAAAAGTAGTTCATCCCTTAGATCCATGTTTAGAGCCTAGATACACTGAACTAGTGGACCACAACATGGATTCAAATGAATTTGACCAATTATATACCATAATAGTTGGAACAAGACCAGATTACATAAATCCCACTGCGTATGGATCTGTAAGTTGGAGAAGGATAAAGTCTATTGATGAGGATTCATAATTAGCACTTGATAGTTGGCAGCAAGGTTCCTATGAAGGATTCTTAAGATGATGCACAAATGTTAGAGAAATGAGATGGATTGGAACCAAGGTTAGAAAATACCTGACATATGATGGTACCTTAGAGGTACATAATTTTATTTCCAACATGGAAGATACAATAGAAACGAATGAAAGGATCTTTTTTCTTGACTTAAACTTGCAAGGTACCCCCGTTAGATGGTGGGCCACCCATAAATCCTTTATTATGGAGTGGGAGGATACAAAACAAGCCATCATATGTCGATTCCAAGGTAGGGATAAACTGACAGAAGAGATGAATATAGATTTTCAAGATTCACAATTGTTCGATGGATGGTATGACCCTAAAGTGCATATTGAGAATTGCTTAAAGCAGTGGAGAGTTGCAGAATTACCTTCTCACCTATGGGTTCAGGTATTTCTCCATTCACTAGGTCCAATCCCAAAGGCATGGTATATACATGATGAGACCAGAAGAAAAACAAATTGTTGGAAGAACTTGCAAGACCATTTTTTCAAGGACTTATCCTTTACAAGTAAGTACCCTGAGCTCAACATAGTCCTTCAAAGAATCAAGCAAATCCTCTTTACTGACATTTGGAAAAAGAGATCAAGTCCAGTAGTATGTGTTGAACATGTTCATTTTATTTAGTCTAATCTAAGTCTTGAAACTAATAAGATAGTTGTACCTTGCTGTAAAGTTGAGAAAGACCTGGAAAAACCTGATGACTTAGAAGAGCTTAGAAATTTAACCATTAAATAAATGAAAGACAATAGAGAGATTCAAGACACTGTACCTAGTCACACTTGTAGCTCCTACAACCATCCACTAAAGTTGCAGAAAGTTAATATAGGGACTGTAGAGATTCCTAAGATAGCTTCTATAGGATATTACTGGGACGAGAAAACTATGAATGAGGTTCACAGGCTGTTGCGGGAGTACGGGGACTTTTTTCTGAAAACATTCTCAGAACTAAAAGGTATAAAAGGAGCCATGGGAAAAATGGAAATTGAATTTAAACTCGACTCAAGACCTGTGAAGCACATACCACACCGACTTAATCCTACAACAAAAGAGAAGGTCAAGAAGGAAGTGGACAAAATTCTTGTAGCATAACTTATTTTCTGAATCAAAGAAGCATAGTGGATTAGCTCCATAGTTATCTAGAGAAACAAAGACAAAAAAATACATTTGGGTCTATGTGGACTACGAAAGTCTGAATTTTGCATGTGTGCATGATCCATTTTCGACAGCTTTCAATGACAAAGTGTTATATCAAGTTGTGGGAAGAGAATCTTATTTGTTTACAGATGGATTCTCAGGATATCACCAAGTCATAATCGCGAAGGAAGATAAGAAGAATACCACATTCGTAACTCAATGGGGATCATTAACATACAATGTAATGCCCTTTGTCTTAAATAATTCCCCTGCAGTCTTCTCTCGGATCGTAATAGCAACATTTCAAGAATTCTTCCACAAGTTTGTAGAAGTCTACATGGATGATTGGATGATATATAGCTTGTTAAAAGACCAAAAGTGACATATGGTGGTTCTTACAACATACTATCTACTGATTGCAGGACAACTTTACAAATTGGAGCTACACAACATCCTCAGAAGATGTTTCTTGAACCACGAAAGACAAGACATCCTGTGGGAATGCCACAATGGAGTTGTGGGAGGACATTTTGGAGGTAAAGCTACTGCACATAAGGTACTTCAAGATGGATTATGGTGGGCTACGTTAATTAAATATGCTAAGGATTATGCTAGATCTTGTGACATATACCAAAGAGTAGGAAATCCATCATGCAGAGATGAACTACCCCTTCATCCAGTTAGAGAACTTCAGGATTTCGAGAAGTGGGAGATTGATTTTATTGGACCAATCAACCCTCCAACTAAGCATTCAAAGGCCAGATACATCATTACCACAACATATTACCTCACAATATGGGGTGAATCATAGGCATTCCAAGACTTTTTGACAGATACATCTTCTAGATTTATCTTCGAGAACTTAATCACTCAGTTTGGATATCCTAGAAGATTGACCAATGATCAAGTTAGTCACTTTATCAGCAGCACAATCACAACGTTGAAAACACAATTCCTTATAAAACACCATAATAGAAGTCCATACCACCCACAAGCTAACGATATAGTGGAGGCATTCAATAAAATTATGGAAAGAGGACTGAAAAAAGTATGTTGCACAAACAAGTAAGACTGGGATGATAGAGTTCCAACAATCTTGTGAAATTACAGGGCTACCATGAAGAAGCTACACAAGTATGCTCCATTTCAGTTGGTTTATGGGAAATAATTTGTTGTACCTACTGATTTTATTACCCCTAGTCTCTATATAGCACATGCTACATAGATGACAAATGATGAATCAGTTGTGCAGAGGATTACAAACTTGCAAGAACTTGATGAAGAAAGATTTCTCACAGATTTTCATCGAACAGTTGAGAAATCTAGACATAAAGCTTGGCATGACAGGCACATTAAAGATAAAATATTTATGCAAGGGGATAAGGTACTACTCTATGACAATAAATATCATAAACATCTAGGCAAGTTGCGCATGCATTGGTTGGGCCCATTCATATTTGTGGAAATCTGACACTCTGGTGTAGTCAAGCTAGTGCAACTGGATGGTATCCTTCGACCAGGATGGGTGAATGACACCCACCTAAAACCCTATATTTCTCATGATTGAGCCAAAGGACTATTGCTCCAGTCCAAGGGAGCATGTATGGTAGTTAGATTTTAATTTCCTATAATTTATTTAATACAGTTAATAATGTTAGAGTGTGCATTGTTGCGCCATGACATATACTTCTTTTTCAGTCTAAGCAGTGATTTTGTACAAAAATGCTTACTCAACCGCACAGGATCAGAAGATCAACCATTACATTAAATTGAATTCATTAAATATGACAGGGACCCCCATTGTGGTCGGAGGCAGGGAAAATCTAAACTATATCACAACCCATGTGCCACACACATACCATCCAGTCATACCCTTTATGATAGCTACAATAACCTGTCAGAACTTTTCGTTAAGCCATAAAGGCGCGATACACATAGATTCCATCAGTATACCTGCCAGTATTCTCAACCATTAAAATGGTAAGACCTTAGGTCGACCATGTCCATGTTAGCCCATTCATTAAAGCTAGGATCACCCTATAAAATTTTACCTTGTTATCAGTCCCGTCAGACACCTAATCTTGCGATTGCGTTTATGGTTTAATGATGAGTGTCCTTAGGAGTAATTATAGATCTCTCCAGTTATACCGCATATAATACTTTTTGAATTCATGAGTGAGACTTATTTTTTACCTCAGCTATCCTTCATATTGCACTATCTTCACTTTCATCTTGCTTGTGAAATATCCTGCTCCCCAGTTGCGACCCCACATCCCAACTCAACCCGTCTAGTTTTCTAGAAATATAGATCCAAAATGCCAAGAGGAACAAAAGGTCAAAGTTCAGATCCAAAAGAGGAAATTCCAAATGAGTCATGTGATCCCTGGGTCGAGATCATGGGTGATGTCAAGGGAAAGGCCTAGCAATTAAAATTCCTCAACCTCGACCTAACAGACCAAGTGTTGTTTCTGTAGATGAACATTATTGTATTATGGGACTTGGATCCAAATGAAATGGGAGGCACGTAGTTTGTATCAAAGAAAGAATTCATCAACCTATTCAATTCCACCATCATGAACCTTAGGGATCTACTAGTTTTGGGAATACTGGTGAGGTTGTGTGATGCAATAAGTTTTTGATCAGTCAGGTGCATGACAAGAGCTTATGGCTCAATAAAAGATATCTTATTCATGCCAAGGATATCCATCATCTCACCAGACTATCCCTCGAGGGTGAGGATGTATCAAAAGAATTCCAAGTCCCAGGCAAGCATGGAAAGAAGAAGCGTGAAGTCATCTTGTATGAGAAATTCCATATAGAGAGAGGTAGACATACGACAAAAATCAACCCAATCCTACCAAAGATGGTCCAGGAAGCTTGCTACATGATTGCTAGTAAGTTTATGCGCTCGTACTACAAGGGAGAATGCACCTTAGATTCTCTTCCAGTACAAGACTTCTGCGTAAATGAATTTGTGTTCAATTGGTGTAGCTACCTACTAGAGGAACTCCTAGTTGCGAGTGAGGAAGCTCAAGAGAAAGGAGGAAATTTTATGTACAACTACCTATTAGTAGTGTTCACAATGTGGAAATGGACATCACCCTTAGGAAGACAATTGTCACCTACAGATAAGTGTTTCTTAGCCAAGATGTTCGAGATCTGGCACTCAAGTTTGGACTCAGAGAATATGGAGTTCAACAATGCAGTGTTCCTGAAGTGGTACAACCAGCTTATTGATGCAACTCAACGATTGTGCATACCATAGGAACTATTGAATCTCAACACCCGAAACATTACATTTGGGATAAATCACCACTACACTTTTGTTTGGACCACGCATGCCAATTCTGAGGAATTCCACATAAAGTCATTACCCTTCTATCTAGAAGAATAAGCCTTTGACAAGGAAGTCATGTCATGGGCTGGTGTTAAGCGCAACCCACGCAAGTATGGTATGCATTATCTCTTGCCACCAGATCTCTTGAAGAAAAATGGGTAGGAATAAGGAGTGGGGCCAAGTTCTGGCCCAGGAGAAAAGAATCAGAAGGTCCAAATTCTATCAAACTTAGAAGAAGAAGAGGATCATGAACCTTTGGAGTGGAAGAAGATGAAACTTCCTATGTTTCTGCAACTCCCATAATAGGTCGTGCTATCAGGGAAGGATGTCAATGAAATCCTATTTGTCATGTTCATAGGGGATGTTTCAACCAAGAAACCTTGAACATGTATTTCCCCTGTCAAAATCTTGAATCCACAACCAATATCCATGGTTGTACCTCATTCTAGAGGCGCCACTCATGCTGCCCAGACTGTGATTAAAATCACAGATGATGTTGATCCAAAATCCACTTCCTACACAACCGTCATCGCTAAGCAAGATCCATCACCACAAAAATCCCCATCTCCACCACAAGACACCATCGTTCCCTCCCAACCCACTTTGCCCGAGCCCATGCAGCTGGATCTCCCTGATCCTTCTGAGAATGTAGCTGAACCCGCTACCTTGATCACCGAAGCCTTGAGCTAGCCAACCGCTCTATTGGTACCCATTTTGGTCACTCTTCCCTTGAAAAAAAGTTAGCAACCCAAAATCCCACCATTTTCTCCAATACCGCAAGTTCTAGACACCTAGATTCCTCTCTCAACAGTCTATGATGAGATTCTCATTATCAGAATAAAGACTCCAGAAGTTTCTTTACATACAAATGCATGAACACAACCGGTTTAGAAAGAACCCCAAACAACATCAGGACAGAGCACACCATCCCTGAAAGAATAGCTATATCCAATGCTCCAAAATTGACATCAATGTGTAGAACTATTGCATCTTTTCCTGGCTAAGAAAAGGGTTCTCCCTCTACTTCCAATGGCTCTGAATACTAGACTTGCACATCAATTGCAAGGTCCATCCCTAGCAGAAGAAGAGGTGGAGACACCCTCCAAACATTCGATTTCTAGTGGACTACCATTACAAGTATGATTACCCCTGGATTCTACTCCTTCATCTGGCAACCTTGCTCAGTTGATGACAGTGCAACTAGTGGGCATAATCAGAGCCTCGACTGAGAAATTGGAGTAGAGGATCCAACAGGTCGAACGAGAACTCGATTTTTGGAAACAATAAGGACTCTTCATGCAAGCACGATGAATGCATGAGGAATATTCAAATATTCAAGTAGAGAAGAGGGTAGAAAAGGTAAAGGAAAAATTCACAGAGGCCTGGACAACAGTCAGAAAGATAACGCATCAGCTACGAGAATATAGCACAACAAGTGAGATGGTTGAACAAATCGAATTAATTTAGGTAACCTGTTATGAGCTAGCAGAATGAGCAGAAGATCTTAAAATACAGTTGCAGGACAATACGATAGAAGCCGAGCTTCAACCCAAGAAGCTACAAGAGTAATTGGAAAAAGTGGTTTTGGAAGGAAATAATGCAAGAGTAATCCTGCATAAAAGGATTGTAAAATGCACAACCATTTTCAAAGAGGTTAGTGATTGGATGGGAATCATTTAAAGGAAAAACCAAACATTGGAATACCTGCACTTGCAGATCCAATCGCTCAACAAAGAAGGAGCCAACACCATGGATCCACTGGAATAGCAAGAGAAATTTGACAAGATCCAACAAGCGGATAATAATCTAAGTGCATTATTTGAAGCTCAAATTGTGGCTAAGAAATAACTATGAGAGTTTCAACCTGTAGTCCAGACAACGTATCTACAGATGCATCAAGTGGATGCAATAGATGAATTAGAATGGAACTCTCTAGTGGCTTCCAAGCCAAAAGAATGCCTTATAGATGCCACCCAAAAGTTTGTTGTTGAAGCTTCACTACTTTCCAGAAAGTTGTAGTACAAGGTGGATAACTTCCAAGGAGTCAGGAAAAGATCCCTAGAACTAGTACCTGAGTTGGGCACTTTGTTTGAAGAAGAAAAAGAAGAAAAAACCCAAGCTAGAAAAAGAAGAAACTTGGAACCATAAGGAAAGGAAGAAAAACAAGCCAACCCAGAGTCTAGGGAAAAGATAAATACTTGACTCAGGGCGAGTCAAGGATTGTGGTCAGAGCCTCTTGCGCCCTTCATTTTGATGAATTGAAGTTGCGCAAGTTACGTTGCAGCTTCATTTTGGTGAAAAAAATTTGCGCAAGTTGTTGAGGAGATGGATAACAGACTAAAGGAAGAAACAAAAAGAGGTTGGAAGTATAGCGCAACATCAGTTTTGAGGAGATAAGTTGCAACAATATCAAGAAGAAGAGAGAACTCTCAGGTTCTCAACCAAAAAACTCAATATCGGATTATATATATGAGACTGATATGATTATAAAAGGTTGTTTTTACTAGGGTTGTTGTTATTAATGTTGGGATGGGATTGCATTGTTGCTAGATTCAATGTTTTTATTGTCCATATTGTTAGTCTAGCTAAAGTTCTGGATTCTGAGTTCAGATCCAAATAGAGAATGTAATGGAGTCATGTCACATTGTAGCATTGAAAGAGAAATGGGTTGAGATAACCTTGCTTCTCAGTAGTACAAATAATTTTCTATTAGCTTTGGCATGACCAAATTGTATCCGTAACTCTATCGGATCTTGTATTTTGAGAAGAAACATGTTATATGATAATATAATGGGAGACACAAAATTTTCTTGAAGATAACTTGTTTATTCATTCTTATGAATGTATTGAATGGTCTGTTATCTTTATGTCTGATACACTTAATTGGATATAGCTTGCTTATGAATATATTCACAACTCTATTTTCTTCATTCTCGGTTAGGAAATGTTCAAATATGCCACAGGTTTAACCTAGCTTGCGCAAGACTGGTATGAATCCTTATACTTCAAATATTTCTCTTGGTATTCTCTTTACCCTTCCCTATCTTTCTTTTCTTAGTTGCGCTTCGGGTGAGGCTTCTTCCCTCCTGGGAAGATGAAAATTATAACGCTCGAGAATAATTCAGTACCTTTTGTTGGAAACTATAAGAGGACCGTGAGATCGGAAGAGCGGTTCAGCAGGAATGCCGAGACCGATCT
>CBVK0100005722.1:0-15284 GCA_900067695.1 Picea abies
TCCCTAGATATCGGGGATAACAAGGACATCAAGCCATGAGTCACTGGGCACGCCTCTGTTAGGCGTTTTCTTGAGTATATAGGCTCAGTTTTTGTATTTTGTAAGGATCGATCGTTGAGCAGAGATCCCGGCTGTAATGTTTTAACTGCTATTCTAGCTTTCAGCTTATGCATCTGTATATGAGATTTCTTGTTTTATGACAGACAGTTTTTCTTACTCCGTCTGATTTCGTCTCATGCTAAGAGAGTTCGTGATTGACTGAGTCACGCGAGTTATTGTAGTTATGTTATGATAAAAGATTTATTGTCGCATAGTTGTATTCTCTGGCCTTTGCGTTCGAGTGTAAGATGATATTGCATTTGGACGTCTTCTTCCTCAGCCTGTTAGAAACTTGATGTTTATAACAGACCTTCGCATTGCTCTCATACAAGTCTTCCGCCTGTTCACCCCTTATTACAGCTCACTGTCTGAAGTTTACGCAAGACCTCCCTTGCTCATGCATACCTGCCCTGGTTTCAGAGTTGGAACGCTATTGTTTTGAGTTTCCCTCCATTTGATCACCCATCTATAAACAAACTGTGACATAAAACGGATGGGCGTCGGGCTCTATTCCTGCCAGCAATCCAGGAGTGACCTCCGTCGCCAACATTTCTGGCGCCGTTGCCGGGGACGAAGTTGAAGATTTTCCCCGGAATTGAACGACATTGAGCCTCAGATTCTGAAGGTGCATCAGGTATCAGAGCCTTTGAACTGTGCACCTGGCGACTCCATTGTGACGACTCCACTGGAGCGAACTCGCTGTTTTAATTGTGGCTTCCAGAGGCAGACATACGCGGTCACATCCACAACTGCCTCTAGCTACGCCTATAACTGATCCGAAGGTGGTTCTCAGAAAAGGAAAGGCCTCTGAAAGAGAAGCTTCCACTGCCGAAACAGGTAATCCACATTTTCCTTCTGTAGGAGCTCCTTTTCCTCAGCTTCTTGATAGACCTCCTTCGGGGGTTTCCCGTTTCTTGAATTTTGGGAGTGTTCCCGCTGAGTTTTCCCCTCCTAGTATGGGACTAGAGGGAGAAATCCTTGTCACTCCCCTCTCCTTTGAAGTTGTTTATTGACGAAGACCCGTGACTGCAGAGGATTTTCCCACTCCTGCCCGAAGGGGAGCACCCGCTGACTTGAGCTCGTTAGCCTTTTCCTCAAATCCCCGTTTGTTTCCCACTCCACTTCGAGGCTCATTCCTAGTAGCCCCATCGCAAACTCCTTCTCCTCCAAGTTCTCCCCCACCTAATATTCCTATGGCTGGTGCTAATCCCCCTATGACCAGAATGGAAGCTATTATAGCTGCTAGGTATGCTCCCCTTGTGTTACCTCAGCCCCTCAACGCCCTCCCGGCAGATGGTTACCTCAAGCAACTACCCAAATTCACGGGTGAGGCGGACGTGACTGCGGATGAGCACTTAGAATCCTTTTACAGTTTCACAGATGACAATGTCATCATGCATGCAGACGTATGGATGAGAATTTTTGTCCACGGTCTCCAAGGAGAGGCTAGAAAATGGTTCAAGGCCCTGCCTCCTAGATCTATTGATGGGATCGAAGCACTAGACAATGCCTTTTCGAGGCAATGGGGAGATAAAAAGGATTTCATGTATTACATGACGGAGTTTGGGTCATTGAAGAGAAAGGAAGGAGAGTCTGTCTCCGACTTCTCCAAGAGATTTAATAAAATGTACAACAGAATCCCTGCCGAGATAAAGCCCTCTGAAGCTTCTGCAAAGATCACTTATTCCAGTGCTTTTGATCCTGATTTCTGCCTACTGCTGAGAGAGAGAAGAGCCACTACCTTGGCCCTCATGCAGGATGCAGCCGTGGAAGTAGAATCTAACATATTGGTTGTTGACTGACTCAGGAATGCTGCTGGTAGAAACATATCCAAGAACAGGCCTGAAGCCTCCCCATCCGGTTCCTCTCCCCTGCCCCATCAGACAGATGAGACAGCTAGAACACTAAAATCGCTTGCTGCCAAGATAGAGAGGTTGGAATTAGAAGGGAAGCCCATGTACAAAAATCCTCAGAATACTGATAATAGAGGTTTCAGGAGACCTAATAACAATGGAACACAGGCCTTCCCAAGAGAACAAAGGGAAAAGGACAGAGAGGATCAAAGGATTCAAACCCCTCTCCAAAATAACCTGGTTACTCATGAAGAAGGAGAGGAGATAGACGATTTCAACCCGGAAATTCACTGTGTTGAGAAAGCTCCTCCTTTTCCCCATTTGACTCAGTCTGCATATGAAAAATCCCTGATGAGCATTCAGATCCATGAATTAGGAAAGGGAGAAAGGGCCGGACAGCCCTCTAACAGATACAATCTCAGGTCGAGAAAGAAAGAAGGAGACTTTGATAGCCAAGACCAGCCCCTCATAGCAGATAAGCCTACTAAAGTTGCAGCAACCACAACGAAAGAAAAGAGAATTCAGAGTGCTTTGCCAGCAGCCAAAGAACCTGCCACTGAGGTAAGGGAAGCTCCTAAGCCCATTTCCCCTTTTAATTTTGAGCATGAAATTCAAAAGATCAGGATCCCTGTCCCCATATATGAGTTGATTAAAAATGAAGATTTTAAACGACCCCTCTCTAAGCTGCTACACTTTGAGTCCCCTCAGCCCCCCTCTGACTCAGTGAACCTTCAAGATGAGAAACCAGCCGTTGTCCTAGGTCCCATGGTAGAAGATAGAGATGACTCATCCCCCCCCTTCTACACATCCCTGAACATCCATGATAAAGTGTTGCATAACTGCCTCATGGATTCAGGGGCTTCCCATAACCTTATGCCAAAAATAGTCATGGAAGAATTGGGACTGGAGGTGACGAGAACTTATCATGATTTATATTCCTTCGATTCAAGGAGAGTGCAGTGCCTAGGAGTCATCAAAGATCTGGCGGTTTCCCTGTTTCAGCTGCCTATGAAAAGTGTGGTCATGGATATTGTGGTAGCCGACGTTCCCCCCAAATTCGGTATGTTGTTGTCTAGATCGTGGATCAAAAAGCTTGGAGGGACACTACAGATGGATCTTACATATGCCACCATTCCGGTCTTCGGAGGGGAACAAAGGAGATTATATAGAGAAGCCCAGCTGGCCTATATTATCAGTGATGAAGCAGACCCTACCAATCACCCCATCTTTGCACTTGACACCGACTTAGGGTCTAGTTTGTTGCAGCTTACCGATGCCCCTGAAAGCTCTTTAATCATCAGAAAACATCCCAGTCCTGATCATCCGATTTCCCCTCAAAGCTCTTTTGTGTGGAAGATGTTTTTTGACGGAGCTTCTTCTAGCGAAGGCGCCGATGCTGGAGTGGTTTTCATATCACCATGTCAGGAAGTCATATCCCTGTCATATAAGCTGGAGTTCGAAGCCACCAACAACGTGGCGGAGTATGAAGCCCTTGTTCTGGGTATGAGGGCTGCAAAGGAAATGGGAATTGAAGAAATAACAATATTCGGAGATGCTGAGTTGATTAGTCAACAGGTAAGGAATGCCTATCGTGCCCATAATCCCCGACTCAGAAATTATCGGAATGAAGTATGGGACCTTATTGATAATTTCTTCTTGGCTTTTAACATTTCTTTCATTCCGAGGAGAGAAAATACTTTGGCCGATTCTTTAGCTGTTTCAGCTAGTTTGCTCAAAATTCCTCTGCCGCCTATGGTAAAAAATGATGTTGATATAAGATATAGGCCCTCGGTGCCGGACAATGTCAAGCATTGGAAGGTGTTCGAGGATGATTCTGAACTCGAAAGGTTTCTCCAATCAGTGGATGAATTTTCGGCTTTGCATATTGACCAGGATCCCGACCTGGAAGGCAACCCTTTCCCTGAGGAGTTTGTAAGTAAAATTGCTAATCATCAGATCATTTAGCTGCCCAACAATCACATTCCTAGAGGACTTGTCCCTTTAGAAATATTGTTCGATGGGAATGATGTGCCAGTAAAGGGCGGGGTCTCAAATGAAGATGCCGAGACAACCGAATGCAACATTGGCACAGTGGAGGAGCCCAAATTTGTCAAACTATCAAGTAGTTTGACCAGAGAACAGAAGGCCGAGTACACGAAGTTGCTGAGAGAGTTTGCTGATGTGTTTGCATGGACCTACGAAGACCTTAAGACGTATGACACATCTGTCATTGAGCACAAGATCCCACTGAAAGAAGAAGCTCAACCATTCAGGCAGAAGCTGAGACAGATAAATCCCATGTTGCTACCTTTCATGGAGAAAGAAGTGAGGAAATTGTTAGATGCCCGAATCATTGTCCCATTGAGGTATTCTGAGTGGGTGGCTAATTTGGTCCCAGTAAGGAAGAAAAGCGGGGAAATCAGGCTTTGTGTCGATTTTAGAAATCTGAATAGAAGCTCAAAGAAAGACAATTATCCCCTACCCAACATGGAACACATATTGTAGAAGGTCACTGGTGCATCCAGGATATCCATGATTGATGGTTTCTTTGGTTACAATCAGATATCAGTCATACCTGAGGACAGGGAAAAAACAGCCTTCACCACTCCTTGGGGGACATTCATGTATGCCAAAATGCCTTTTGGATTGATGAATGCAGGGGCAACATTTCAGCGAGCTATGGACATAACCTTCATTGGGGAGAAAGATCAGTTTGTATTGATCTATCTAGATGATATCACAGTCTTCTCCAGGTCAGACAAGGAGCACTACTGCCACTTGAGAAAGGTTTTCATGAAGTGTCGGAGGTATGGCTTATCCTTAAACCCCAAGAAATCCTTGTTTGCTATGGAGGAGGGGAAGTTGTTGGGCCATATAGTATCAGCAGAAGGAGTGAGGATTGATCCTAGCCGGGTAGAAGCAATTCAGACCCTTTCACTTCCCAGGTCTAAGAAAGAGGTCCATGCATTTCTAGGAAGGATTAACTTCCTGAGGAGATTCGTCTCAAATTTTGCTGAACTGGTAAAACACATCACAGCAATGCTCAGAAAGGGAAGCGAAGTGAGATGGACCGCTGAGCCCCGAGCATCTTTTGACAAAATAAAAAGGGCACTGACCGAGGCACCTATGCTTATCAGTCCTGACTATTCCAAGGAGTTCCTAATTTTCTCCTTTGCTTCTTTTGATACAGTGGCGGCGGTCTTATTGCAGAGAAATGAGGAAGGACGAGAGCAGCCCATTGCCTTCTTCAGCAAGGCATTGCGAGATGCAGAAGTCCGATACGAGATCATGGAAAAACAAGCTTATGCATTGGTGAAAGCCTTCAAAGATTTCAGAGTCTATGTCTTGCACTCGAAAATCACTGCATATGTTCCTTCGGCCTCTGTGAAAGACATTCTTATACGGCCTGACATATACGGAAGAAGAGGTAAGTGGATTGCCAAGATCCTAGAATTTGATCTTGAGATTAAGCCCACCAAGTTGATAAAGGGGCAGGGCTTGGCCAAGTTGTTGGCTGAATCTAATTGCAAAGCCCTAGGGATCAGCTTCATCAATGAGCAGGCCAAGTCATCCAACAAGAATTCTCAGGGTGCCTTGTCCCTAGCAACATGCTCCTGGTACAATGATATCTTGTACTTTCTGCAAGAACTGAAGCCCCCCGATGGAATGGGAAAAAGCAAAGCAAGGGCTCTAATGCTCAAGGCAGTTAGGTATTGCCTCATTGACCAAACCTTGTACTAGAAAGACCCTCTAGGGGTATTTCTGAGATGCCTAAACCCACAGGAGGCCCAGAAAGTTATTTTTGATTTTCATAGCGGCCTTTGTGGAGGTCATCATTGCTGGAAGACCACAGCCCACAAAATACTCCGAGCTAGGTACTATTGGCCCACGTTGTTCCCCGATGTTTGCAGGGAGATCAGAGCTTGCACCAAATGTCAAAAGTTCTCAGGAAAGCAGCAACTCAAATCGCTGCCATTGAAGCCCATAGTAGCTTCGGCACCTTTTCAGCAGTGGGGGTTGGACTTCATCGGAGAGATTCATCCTCCCTCAAGTGGTCAGCACAGATGGATCCTGACTGCAACAGATTATTTTACCAAGTGGATAGAAGCTGTCCCCACCAGAAGCGCATCACACAAAGTAGTTATCAGCTTCCTGGAGGATATCATAGCCCGATTTGGCTGTCCCAGCAGAATCGTCACTGATAATGCTGCTTCTTTCAAATCTGAACCTCTAATTAAGTTCTGCGAGCAATTCCAGATCTCGCTAATTCACTCCACCCCCTACTATCCCCAGGGCAATGGTTTAGCAGAATCCTCAAACAAAAGCCTGATAAAGATCATCAAAAGATTGCTAGAGGATAACAAAAGAGCTTGGGATTCAAAGTTGAAATTTGCTCTGTGGGCCGATCGCGTCACGACGAAGAAGTCTCTGGGCACCTCACCATTTCAGCTAGTCTACGAAACAGAGGCAGTTTTCCCTACCCAGCTCGCCTTACCTGTGGCGAAGTTCTTTCAAGACTATGAGGGAGAACCAGATCACATGATCAGAAGAATTCATCAGATAGTGGAAGTGCAGTAGAGCAGAGAACAAGTGAGGGACGCAGCTTACAGTCATCAGCAAAAGATCAAGCAAGCTTTTGACAGGAAGGTCAGGAAAAAGGAGTTCGAGATCGGGGACTTGGTGTTCAAGTGGGACGCACCTAGACAGGATAAAGGCAAGCACAACAAGTTCGACGCCCTCTGGATCGGCCCCTTCAAAATCTCTGAGGTTTTCTCCAACAACACCTATGGGTTGCAAGATCTGGAAGGCGAAGAGGTTTTCAACAGCCCAGTGAATGGGCACTTTCTGAAAAAATGTTTTATTTGAGCCTTAGATGGCTCCTTTGTTTGTAAATATTGTCTTTTAGTTCTTTGTTTAGTTTCTTTTTGTATGTTTTCAGCCTAATAAGTGACTCCATAGCCCAACAGCAAGGCACTGAAGCTGCGGAAGGAGTTCTTAGAGCATCACAGGGACGAATCTATCCCCCATGGAGCCTAATGTTAGCGATAATTCTTGTCATGAACTCTAGAGCATTCGGGCCTGCAAGTTGCACGAAGTGATCAAGCGCAGCTCGGGAGAATTCTTGTTTTTCAAAATAGCGGGTCAAGCGAGCGAGCAAAGTGTCGTTGGCATCATCCAAGGTTGATGATCTCGTGAACTCGGGAGTTCGCAGGGTGAAGGCCCAAACATTGGGTATCCCAATTCGCGAGGATGCGAGAAGCGAGAAGGTGAATAACCGTGGGATCTCGGGATCGAGTAGAGCCGTTGGATCCGCACGTGGGATCGCGTATCGGGGCCTCGCAAGAGAAGGCTCGAGAATTTGGGCGCAGGGATCGCGAGGTTGCGAGGAGCGATACCCCGACAGATGGAGGCAGTGGGGGCCATAGCAGAGTCGACGAGCGGAATACAGGTGGCACGAAGCCTCGGGATCTCACCGCGAGAAGTCTCGAAGTATTGGTGTTAAGATTCGCGAGTCGCGAGGCGCCAAGAGCATTCGGACCCGGGCCCACAAGGGTATCGAGTGATCGCAACTTTCAAAGATCAAAGACCAGCCTCTTCCAGCCGCGAGTCGCGAAGTGCCGGGGGCATCCAGGACTCGGGCCCACAGTCTTGCCGAGGTGATTAGAACCGTCCATCCAGAGGGACACGTGATGCACGATTAGGCTCCTCGCCTCCTCGGCCCCCGCAACTTCAATCAACAAAGATTAACTCTTTCTATTCGCGAGATGCCAAAAGCGCTTTTGAAGATAGGCACGGGGTCACAACCCGTGGTCACTTGGGGATAATAGAAAGAATTGCGCAAGGGGCCGAAGCGCCGGGATTGGCTACAGAAGGGATCACTGTGTTCTCCAAGTGTCAGTTCAATTCGACCTCAATCCTAGTGCCTGCTTGGAGTGAATGAAGAAGAGAGAGAGTGGTTGAAACCTCGCCTCACTTCTTAATTGCAGGGGATGGAGGGTCTGGCGAACCATTTGCTCGAGGAAGTCCTGCGCATCGATTTTCTCAAAGACACCATGCCGAAATCCTCAGCTCGACAGAGAAGTCTGCGCACACAAGCCCAGCACTTAATGGATCAGCTACCCTCCTCGCAGGAGCCATGCGTAGTTAAGATGGTGCTTAAAGGAAGATATCAATACGAGTTTGATTGAGGGGACATCAAGCCGTGAGTCACTGGGCACACCTCTGTTAGGCGTTTTCTTGAGTATATAGGCTCAGTTTTTGTATTTTGTAAGGATCGATGGTTGAGCAGAGCTCCCGGATGTAATGTTTTAACTGCTATTCTAGCTTTCAGCTTATGCATCTGTATATGGGATTTCTTGTTTTATGACAGACAGTTTTTCTTACTCCGTCTGATTTCGTCTCATGCTAAGAGAGTTCGTGATTGACTGAGTCACGCAAGTTATTGTAGTTATGTTATGATAAAAGATTTATTGTCGCATAGCTGTATTCTCTGGCCTTTGCGTTCGAGTGTAAGATGATATTGCATTTGGACGTCTTCTTCCTCAGCCTATTAGAAACCTGCTGTTTATAACAGACCTTTGCGTTCCTCTCATACAAGTATTCCACCTGTTCACCCCTTATTACAACTCACTGTCTGAAGTTTACGCAAGACCTCCCTTGCTCATGCATACCTGGCCTGGTTTCAGAGTTGGAACGCTATTGTTTTGAGTTTCCCTCCATTTGATCACCCATCTATAAACAAACCGTGACATAAAACTGATGGACGTCGGGCTCTGCTCCTGCCAGCAATCCAGGAGTGACCTCCGTCGCCAACAGGATGAAAACAGAAGAAAAACCCTTGATCAAAGCATAAAAAATTAGGAAAAGATAAAAAGAACCTTTGATAAGTCCTTAAGACAGAGGGATTTCTAAGCAAGTGATACAGTCCTCCTATGGGACAAACGAAGAGAGAAACCAAGAAGCCACGGCAAGTTCGACAGTTTATGGGCAGGGCCTTATATTATCTAGGATATAACTGGAAAAAACTCTTTTGTCCTAAGCAGATTGGACGGTGAGAAGTTGCCACTACCAATAAATAGTCAACTTCTCAAGCTCTTCTTCAACGAAGTCATCTGATGTCCATGTGACATCTGTTGTATCATATTCTCTAAACCCTATCCTTTGTACTTTAAATTTATTTATTTCCTGTACATAGTTTAAATTTTGTTATACATAGTTCATTTTTGTAAAATATTTGTACATACATGTATATTACTTCCGCAACTCATGTTTAGTGTTGGATTTCATATATGGAGATGTTATTGACAAAATTTCGGTGAATGCAGGTCATATGATTTTGGACTCTCGTACGCTTTCCTTTAAAGAATAAAAGATCAAACACACGTCCCCATATGGAGCCAATGTTATCCATCAAAGTTGCACTAAGATGGACTTCCAGCGAGCCGCCAAAGTTTGAACATCATTTGTTCAAAATTTAGAGTTCAGAAGTTCAATCGGTCGTAAAGACCACCTTTTCTCTTTACATTTCCATAAAAAAATGTAATAAAAGATGTTTGCATGATGAACTTGTAAAAGGTCTTAACCACCTTAAGTCATAAGCATGAGTTATACTCTGGAGTGTTTTTTCACTTACTAATTATATTTTGCCGTTTTCAGGCAATTTATAATTTATGAGTTTTTTCACTCAATTCCTCCAAAGCTGGAGTATATGCCCATGGTTAGGCTTGAGCATGGTTCTAAGCCTAGTGTCTAATGTATATTATCATGCTAAACATCCTCTTAGAGTCTTATGGAAATGTATTAAGTCCCCCCTACCGTTTTTTTTTTTTTTCTAGTTAATTAAAAAATTGTCAGAATTTGACAATTTTTAATTAAAAAATAAAGATACATTAAAAAGGTGGTACTAGGGGACTAAATAGGCCATGGGGATGCTCATTTTTGGACCTAGAGCACCCATATTACCTAAGTACCCACTTGTTTGAGTAAAATTAGTGATTTTAATCACTTAAAATTAATTTTACTCTCAAAAACCCAAAAAAGTCAAATAAAATCAATAAAAATCAGCAAGGGCAAAAATAAAAGAATATGTGGGGACATGTTAAAGGCAAAATAAAAGCACAAAAGTCAAGGTGATGGTCAAAGGGGACAAAACCAAGTTGATTGATAGTTGATTGGTGATTTATTTTAAAGATTTGAGCACATGTGTATTGGGAAGTGCGCCCCTCTTGGAGAGGTGGCACACCATTGAGGTGGCAGCCCACTCTATTGAGAGGTGGCGCACCCTTGAGCTCCAAATCTTCGATTGGACACTTGTATTTGATATGGGAGAGGTGGCAGCCCTCATCCCACACTTGGCAGCTCACTCTCTACCACTTGGTGCGCCCTCCTCTACCACATGGTGCGCCCTCCTCATTGGGAACTCCACCCAAACTTGTATAAATAAAAGCGCTCTCTCCCATTGTTAGCTAGTTGGAGCTTGAGAAGAATCGCTTATTGTATCATTCTATTGTAATACTCTTTCATATTGGAATAAAAGGAAGACTTTGGAGGTCAAGATTGGTGGATTGTCTAAATGTGTGGATGCTTGTAAATGAGGCGATGTTATTTCATTATTTATTCTATTATATTGTGGTTTAAAATTGGCCTTGTAGAAGTATTGTTACTTACTTGGATAGGAATACTAAGCTTGCTTGATTAGTAATCCTTTTGTTTATCTATTGGTGGGGTTTCCAATTGCAAATTTGTTTTGTTTAACTAATTGTGTATTGGAGTCTTGCTTGTAGGTGACACATTTTTTCTAACCCTTTATTGTGCAAGGATTTTGAAGTAATTGATGCTCTATGTGGAGATTAGGAGGATCTAGATTGATGCTTCTACCTTTTCAAGACGTTTGAAGAAGATACCTCTTCACTTCACCAAAGAAGGACCCCATAGCCCAAAGATATTCCAAGCATAAGCTTGCTCTCTCCTTCTCTCTATTTTATTTCTAAAGAAAATCGTTGGTTACCTATTTTGCATGTTAGCTAGAATTGATTTTAAAGGTTAATCTTATTATCTAATGTTGCATGCATGAGTCTTAGATCCGGTTCAAATTATTTCTTATTCAAAGGATAGATTTAAGTAGTTTTGTGGCTTTTTTCCTTAAAATTATTTAAAATTTTCAAGGTAGAAAGTTGTTCTAAGCTCCATTTGTAGATCTAGCTATTTAGGAGTTTTAGTTTTCTGTTTTAGGACAACAAACAAAAAAACTCTAAAAAAGCTTAGCCTAGTTTCATTTAAAGCTTCAAAAATCCTTAAAAAAATTGCATTTTTCATAAGAAAATTTCCAGAAAATTTTCCTAAATATTTGTCTTTCATGTTAATTGCTTAAAGAGTTTATCATCATTTTCTAATCCATCTCTTTGCTGTTTTTTAGAAGACCCATCATAAAACAAGGGGAAACTCTGGCGAAATCAAAGCCAAAGTGAAGAAAATCGAGCCTAAGTTGGAACCCTTGAAGACCAAGACATTCAAGGAACCCCTTGTAATCATTTTCTTAAGTTTGATCCAGTTTTTAAAGATCCAAAAATCCTAAAAGAGAAAAAGAGAACTTAGTTTCTCAGTTGTAATAGGAAGCAATAAAAGTGGGTCTCATAGTGCCCAGTTTCAGCCTCCCTTTAGGGGATTGGCAGTGTGGTGGTGTGTGTTCAAGTTTTGGTTTCTTGCTTTTCTCTTTTCAGCATAAGTTAAAGTAATCAATCAATCTATCTTAACCACAACACTTAGATTATATTTCAATTTGGAAAGTAGCATTTAATTGCTAGATTAGTTTTGCAATTTCAAGTTGGCAATAAACCATCCCCTCAACAACCTCGCAAGAGGCCTGGTCAGTGTGGATCTAGTAATTAGTTTCACATTTATTTTACTTGTTATAAAATAAACAAATTCCCCTCAGCTCACAGTGCGGTTCCTAACCCTTCCAGTTGTGAGCTAGTCTCAATTTGCTGGAAGTAAGTTTATACACGCTGTGCTGGTCAGTGGTTGATAGTTTAATTAGGACAACCCCCAAAGAAGTTAACTTAATGCGCGGGAAAACGCCTTGAAGTGACCTGCGAAGTAAGGCAGGCCCTCTCGGGACCTGGCTTCCCACCTGTTTTGGACATCCAGCACTTTGAGTGAGTTTTACTGGTGAGACCATTTGGGTTTCGGTAAAGCTCTCCGCAAGTTTCTAAACAAAGAGTTAACCTCCAAGGATGCCCAAACCATTTCGTTAACTGAATATCAATTTATCCTAATAAAACACACGAACTACATTGCCCACGATTCACTTTAAGGCACTGGTCTCAATTTTTCACACTCAGCAAAGCCACGGGCTTCATTTCAAGTTTGGTTATCTATTTAATTTGAATGAAACTTGCATCTAACAATTGTTTCTCAGTATCCTTTTGATGCAAGTATATGCTTATTTGATTATATATCATGGTGAATGTTTACTTCATGTTTTATTAGTTTATGGTTGATGGTTTAAAAGAATAATAAACTCCTAGATTTCATTTATGTACTTAACTTAGATCAAGCCATAGTATATTTGTTAGGGACTACCCCCCTTGGCTTCGCTAGGAGTTGGCCCAGACGGAGGAGTTGAGGATTAGGTGACAACACCTTAACTCTCACTTGCCCCTAAGGACACATCGAGTGCATTGAAGATTTCTTTCACGTCTCCCAGGTGTGTATAAGGCGGCAACAGGTAGTAACGAAATTAGGATAACCAAACTTGAAATGAAGCATGTGGCTTTGTTGGTCGGTATCTTGACACATGGCATATCATTTATATAGCATCAATTTTATTAGGTGGTTGATGTATTAAATTAGGATGTGTTACATCTAAAAATCATTATACCAAGGTAGTAACAAAATAATGCATCAAAGATTCAAGGATTTTAAGGTATAATGGAAGCCCGGTGTATGCATTAATTTAGGATGTGTTAAATCTTCACATATTTACCATTAGACCACCACACTAGGGTGAGATGGGAATCAAACTGGGTAAGTTATATCTCCACATATTTACCATTAGGCTATAACCCAATGGACAAAGAATCGAGAGAGCGGATGGGGGAGGGTTGTAACCTAGTTCACCTGGGTGAAAACCAAAGATCCTAACTGGATCAAATCAAAATGAACTAATGTTTCGAAATCAACTACTTAGTGCCCATAGAACACATTGAATCAGTGACGAGTACAGAACATAATATGAATATTATATTGTTTGACCTGGTCAAAGTGACTAATATGTGTGGTCTAGGAATGAGGGAGGTGATTGGGCCATATAGATCTGGGTTCCAAACCACCCTAGTGGGTGCAAATGGGGCATGTTGCAAGTCCTTGGTAATTTTGACAGTGTAGAAATGGCTTGGACAATTGTAAGCTACTATAAGCAGCATTTCCAAAAAAATAAAAAGTTAAAAATATATTGTGAATATTATATTCGCAATCATACCTCGTAAACTAAAATAGAAAAAAAATGACATCTTATCTCTAATGTCAAAAGAAGCCAACTTGGAAAAATAAATAAACAAAGAAATTAACTTAAAAATATAAATAAACCAAAAAGATATTTGCAATGTAAAAATAATACCAAGCATTAATTTTCCAACACACCCACACTAGCATAGATCCATCTTAACTCGATATCTCTTAAAGTTTTGTGCATCAAGAGATTTGCATCTCGATTTCTTTTTGATCCCTCTTAGTGCTTAATAGATCTGAAGTTAAGATGGATCTATGTTGGTCTACCCCGAACATTTTAAGCATCGAAAGGTTTGTCCCTAGGTTTTTCTTTATCGCACTGAGTTCTTAATAGATCTTGGTTAAGATGGTGCCTAATAAACTAGTTTAAATTCGTTTTAACCCCAAAGATTTTGAGTGTCGAAAGGTTTACACTTAAGTTTTTCTTTATCCCACTCAGTGCTAGCTCTAGGGTTAAGATGGCACTATGCTAATTTATTTTTCATTAACCAATGTTTGACTTATGGTGAGAACATATTGTAAATATTATATTGTATTTCTCATTAACCAATGGCTGAGAGTGGTGTGTGTTGATTTTTCTATATGAGACGATCACATAGATTTACTAGGAGATGTGAATTGCTTGAGTTACAAATGAGCCAAATTGGCTACTTATTTATACTAAACTGGCCTCCCCAACATACACGACTTTTCACTTTTCACATTATGAAGACCGACCATAGTTACAAAATTCAACACTCCCTCTTAACTAGGGAGGTATTCACAATGGAAAATTTGACTTGCTTTCTTGGCATTTCTTTTGAGAATGCCTACCTAATGTTGCAAACACCAACACTCCCTCTCAGTGAGGGAAGACATACTTGGCCATCATATCTTCATTGGCAATTCTTCTGTCATAGAAAGGTTTGTATCAAATCATCATCAACATCAACAACCTGCCACAACCTGGTCGGTATCTTGACACATGGCATATCATTTATATAGCATCAATTTTCTAGGCCATACTCAATCTGAGTAATCAGGCATGATGCTGAATAATTCAGGTGTTGAAACTTGCGCACTCAACTGAGTATCCTGCAGTTGTCACGCACTCAACGAAGTGTCCCGTGACTACAAGGACCATTCTTCCTAATCAGGTCACTATATGTGACACAGGAAGAATGTCAGTCCCCGACCATTTTCCCTAATCAGGTCACCATATGTGCCATAGGAAAAATGTCAATTCTCTCAATATGTTGAAAGCCACACCATGGGCTATAGGGACCATTCTTCTAATCAGGTCACTACATGTGCCATAGAAGAATGTCAGTCCTTGACCATTTTCTCTAATCAAGTCACCATATGTGCCTGTTGACCGCTGGGTTAGCACAGAGGTCAACTCATTTCGTGAAGAGTATCAATGTCGAAGACAACAGGGTTCTACTGGGTGTTTTTAAACACCAGCACTTATATTTTTGTAAACGGGATCTCCGCACCCCTGCGAGGGTAAATAATGTAATAATGTCTGCATGGATCATAGTTAGGTCAAGTACCTTGAATGGTGACATCAGGGGAGTTCCTTTCATCAGGGGTTTTTTAATCTCAGGGGGTTAATGTGGCCTAACTAGTCAGGTTAACTTTCCGGAGTTTTTCCCTCCCAGACTTGCCTCCAAAGTGGTGGAAGGCGCTCTGATGATCTCATTCACTGAGTAACCTTGTAGGATGATTGTAAATGACCATGCTAGGCAGTGTCTTGAGTCTTGCGGAATTCCGTCGAGTCTAAGTCAGTTTTTTTTAATTAATTAATTATTTAATTAATTAATTATTTTTGAGCTTATATTGTAA